>JABEEN010000124.1:0-107252 GCA_013363205.1 Fusarium tuaranense | reverse complement strand
GCTGATGGGGGTGTGGGATGAGGGCCGCCGGCCACTCGGACGAGAAGACGGAGGAAGCTGAGAACGGGAGAGGGTGATGATGAGACGAGACAAGGCGAGGCGAGGCGAGGACGTGTCGTCTGCCGATCCACCCAGGATGGCGACCGGTGAGCGACTCGCCCAGGCAGAATGCCCCAGGCGCTCTGCCGAACCATGATGTTGTTGATGACGGCGCAAGTTTGCGCAGGTGAGGGCTGTGAGGAATGCCGGGGCAGGGCTGAGGCAGATGAAACAGAGCGAGACGACCAAAGAATAGAAAGACAAAACGTACTTGTCAGAGCTTGCCTGGACATGGCGAGCCGCGCTGGAGCCAACGACGGCCTGTCGCGCTTCAGCTGCACCGCCGGGCCCGGAGGCCGGGAGACTGTCGCGAGGGGGACGATGGGGGTTGGCGTGTCGCGCAGGACTTTGACCGTGGTGGTGGGCCATGCTCTCTGAGGGCAGATAGCAGTCGTGCATGCCCTTGGCGCAGTTCTTGCAAGGCGCGCGACCATTCTCGTAGACGCACTTGGTCTTGCCTTTGCGACAGCGCACACAGGCACCGCCGGCCCTGAGGGCGGTAGAGCGCACAACGCCAGACGACATGGTCTGTGGGTGCGCGACGAAGCTATGTCGCGGTGGTGTGGGGAGAGGAAAGGTTGCGCCGTCTAAGAGTGGTGAGTAAGTGCGCTCAACGATGATGGCTTGTTGTCGCGGGCGGAGACGATGACACCGTGAAAGAAGGCGCCCGAATGATTCGATTCAGAGTAGAAAAAGACAAGATGAAAGTGGTGAAAAAGGAAGAAATTCTCGGGGTGGGCTCCGTGCGGGTGGTTGCAAAATAGCGGAAGAGGGCCGGAGGGTCCCGTGAGGAAAGAGGAGGCGAGCGAGGCCGAACGGAAGGCACGCGCGCGCTTTGGGGAATCTCGGTCGGCGGAGAAAGTCTTGCGACAGCGGGTCTCCAGCGACGATCCGAGAGGGAAATAAAGAGCAACCTCTTGAAAAGAAGGAAAACAGGTCGAGAGAATGATTGAGAATTACTCACGCACGGCCTAGATGGGAGATGAAGAGTAAAAACAATCTCAAGGCGGCGCCGTGAGGTCGGATGGGAGAGGACCAAGCCCGGGGCGATCAGTAGGAGCGGGCAGCGGCTGAGACGGGCAAGACTCCAGGAGGGGTCCGGCTGCCCAGGCAATACACACGTGATGTCGTGGAAATAGTAAAAGAGGGAGATGACACTTTCACTGCCGAAAAGCACAGCAGAAAAGAGACAATAGAAGACGCAAAAAAGACTCTCTCTCGGTCGGTATGTGGGAAAGATGGGAGAGAGGGAGGAGAAGGATGGAGGAGAAGGGGAGGAGGGCGGCGGAGGCGGAGGCAAAAGGCACAAGGCACAAGAAAGAGCGAACGAACCTGAAGACAAAGGCAATAATAGAAAGCAAGGCCAGGAAAATGACGGGGTCTGGGAATGGGGCCCTGGGAAACGGGGGACGGGCGGAGAACGGGAAACGGAGGAGGGAGCCACGGGGGCGTGGGCCGTAAACCGAGGAGGGCGTGGAACCCGATCAGAGAGAGAGTGAAAGCCCTTTTTCCCTCGAGAGGGCCCAAAAAGTCGGCCGCCATCCGCAACAAATGCGCTACCGGGGCCCTCGGAGGACGGGCTTTTAGGGGGCCGTGGCCTATAGGGGTTGACCCCGTAGTGGCCGTCCACGGAGGAGGAGGAGACGAGTCCAGGTTTCCAGCCCTGATGATGAAAAAAAGAATGCGGCATGTCTTTTAAGAGCCCGCAACTGTCAAGCACAAACTGCTCCTCACCTCCTTCTCAATGATCATTTAGTGTACACTTCACATCAGGCATTTCTTCATCTCAACCACTCAGTGTTTAACCATAAACAGAGAGCCAGCGGGGTTCAAAGGGGGGGTGACGCCGACGTACAACAAAGGATGGGATGAAAGCGCGGGCGCAAAAACTCGTCGCTGAGTGCTGCTTCTCATTCAAAGCTGCCCGTGCTGTGCGTGCACACGCGGCAGCAGGTCCAAGGGGGCCCTCCGTTCCCTACGGAGGTACGTACCCTCCTGAGGGTGAAAGTGTGGATGTCGCACCGTCCGGCGCTCGCTCCCTCTCCAATTGTCGCGGGTTTTCGGGCTGTCTGTTCTGTTCTGTTCCAGAACCCCCAGGTCCACGAGAATGACAGCGACAGTGTAACCACAGCTGCAGCCTCGTCGGCGTCAAAGACAATGTGATTGACGCACTTTTGCATCTCCCCTGGATTTTCTTCTTCCCCCTCATGGGCGTGGAGAATGCAAGCAAGCAAGCAAGCAAGCAAAGANNTCCTGTTGGCTTTTTTTTTTTCTGATCTTTGTCCGCATCAAATTCAAGTTTGCGACATTTTCCCACCCGGCTCGTAAGCGCCGTGAGGACGGTTCGAAACGGTGGCAATGCCGAATGGATTTCGCGCCGTCGCCGGGGTCACACTTTTTTTTTTCTTCTTCCCCATCCCGCACCGCCCGAGGTTCCTCCTGGTATTCACCGCCGTCTGTCCCCCGGACGGCCACCCAGAGAACCTGGAAATTCAGGTACCCAGTTTGCGGAGGTACTTAGTGACTTTGGCCGCCCCGTGAAAAATGCTGGGTGAGAGAGAGCGCGCTTCTAGGCGGAGTGGGGTAAATGTTCTCCTCTTCGGCAGTCTCCAGAGCTGGGGCTACGTAGGCTGGTTTGCCCGCCGGCCGGCAGCAAACAGACAGCCCTCCTGTCCTCGCTTGTCTTTGTTCTCTACAAAGCTGTGCATACCGTAGAGTCGGCTCCAGTGCTTGCATGGTCTTGGAGCTGCCAAAGAATTCTCGCATGAAAGCTAGCTTGCATCGACAGATCCGTGTGTCCCTCAACACCATAGCTCGTCCTCCGTGGTTCGGGCTACGGGTTCCTCTCTCCAGGGCGGGAACTACCTAAAATGGATGGGCGACCCCGAACTCCGAGGTGGGTGTGGCGGTGCCCTCTTCTCCGCCCGGAGGGCACAGAGTACGACGCGCAGGCGCCTGTTACGTCGTCCCTCGAGTCTGCGTCAATAATCTCACTCGCAGTGGGAAATTCCTACGATAGGAGACCTCTCGTCGCTGTGCTACCACCGACACGAGGTTTTGTTTGCTCTCACCGAAGGAGCTGTGAGTGAGCTGAGTGTGCCAAGTCAGTGGTATGGCCGCCGCGCCGTCCATACGGGCTTACCTCTCGCCCCCGTTAAATCGGGTCGGCGTAACCTCAACTTAGCTCTCCCGGAGCCTCAAATATCCCACACGCACACGATATTCCAGCAGCCCTCGCTTGCCCTCGTTTCTGGATTTCGTGCCCTCCTAGTTGTGCCATCTCTTTGCGTATTCTTCCTCCTGTGCAGCAGTGATCTTCACGGCATCCGGTCCGGTAGTGGATGAGATTCGTGGATCCCAGCCTGGTCCGGAGTTGTCGGGGCTCTCCGCGTTCCCCCTCCCAGAAACACCTCCTCTTTTGCCAACCTCTTTGCTCGCCGTCTGGGAGAGCCCGCGCGCCCGATCGGGCCGTCCGCGAAGAGCTTGCTGCGCGTCCAATCGTATCTAACCAAGTCGTCACCTCCTTTAAAGCACAGATCGCGAAAGTGAGCCAAGACACAGGTCAGAGAGCTTGGACGCGAGCGATATAAATCACCTCACCTCCCGCCGACCAACATCCAGTCACTCCCGTTACCCAGTGTCCGGATAGAGTGACTGCCGCCCCAAGGCAGGAAAAGGCAAGGCAATGCACAGCACCTTTCTCATAAACCACAAGCATGTCATGACATGGCATGTGGCCGGACATGGTCCAGGTCTGTTCGGGTCTGCATCCAATACCTCCGCCCGGCGCCATCTCTGACACGCGCGACACCCCAATTGTCCACCGCGAAATACGGTTCGTCCAGGAGATGCTCATATCATGGCTCATACACCCACCCTCTCACATTGCAATTCGGTGCGCACCCTCCGTGCCGGCCGACGCGCTGGATGCCACTCGCAGGCGCCTCCTGGTAAGTGGTGCTGAGAGAGGCGCTTCTCCGGCAGCTGCAGAGGAATTACGGTGGGGCCGTCCCGAGTGAAGCACAGTGCGCATTTCACCACCGACACACCGTACCGTCCGTTCCAGTGTCCGGCGCCGACTAGATTAAATGGATTGTGCCAGTCTTCCACAGTAACAGTCACTAGAAGTGGCTCGGACTTTTGCTGCGATATGCAATAAACGTAGCAAGGCACACTCTACCTCCAGCCAATGCATCTCAAGCATGAGGTACAAGGTTCAATAGCCCTGCACCCACCGCCGACCGCCGTGTTCCGTGGACACCGTTTAAAGACGGTGTCCTTGACCACAGGCTCCGGCAGATGAAGCCCCCAAAACGGTACCCACCTCCGTCTGGGCTACGGAGACGGCCGGTGATGTTGACAAGGGGCGGGGAAGACACCCAAGCATCCGTGGAGCTAGTTGCCGTGGCCGCTTTTACGTTCCACCAGTCCCGTGTTTGTGCACGTGACGTTTGTTCCCTGGCGGCATGTGGAGTATCACGAACTGATCTCCGCCAGCTCCAGAGAGTCACATCACGGAATCAGCAACTTCAAGACACCAGTCCCTAATCCAATTCAATCACATATGCGGCGAAGCTTCTACGGCCCACAAACCTCCAGATTTGTATCAACCAGATCGCCATCAATTCGTTAGGTTTACATTGTATCATCAAAACATATACCTCTTTTTTTCTTTCTCTATGGCATCGCTTCCAAAGAACCCGTCTATGCCTTGTTCTCGCGCACTGGGAGAGCCTTCTCCTTCTTTCCGTCCTTCTTCTCCGTCTTCTCGCTGTCCTTAGGGGCCTCCTTGACGAACGGCAGGAATTCGGGTTCTCCTGGAATGTACTTCCGGAGCACCTCGGGAACAACCAATCCCTCCTCGGTCTGGTAGTTCTCGAGAATGCAGCACATTGTTCGCTCAGTTGCGCACAGGGTCTATCATCCAAGTCAGCACAACATCCTCACTCAAGTTTTATCAACCCGATTTACTTACCGCGTTCAGAGCATGCACGTACTCCTTCTTTCCACCACCGACAATCTGCTTGCCCTTCTTAGATCCGTGACGGATCTCGAGCTCACGGGTTTGGTAGTCTGTGCAGTTGGAGCAAGAAACCAGCTCCTTGTACTCGGACTGGAAGGGGAACCAGGCCTCCAGATCATACTTCTTGGCAGCGGCGTTGTTGAGGGCGCCGGTGACAATTCCCACCACCTGGTAGGGAAGACCAAGAGACTTGTAGAACTCCTCAGAGTTGGCCATCATCTTGTCAAAGTGCTCCCAGCTGTCATCGGGACCACAGAGCACAAACTGCTCGACCTTCTCAAACTGGTGCACGCGGAAGACACCCCAAGCATCGCGTCCGTGGCTGCCAGCCTCCTTTCGGAAGCAAGTGCTGTAACCGCAGTATTGGATCGGGAGCTCAGTAGGCTGGATCCACTCGTCGGCGTGGAGGGCAGACAGGGGCTGCTCGCTGGTGGCGATCAGGTATCGATCGGAATCAGAGGGTGTAGGGCCCTCAGAGACACGGTAGAGCTCCTCGTCGAACTGGGAGAGCTGGGCGGTCTTGGCCATCTGTCCACGATCGAGCATGAAAGGGGGCTGGTTGGGAGTGTAGCCTGCATCATGATCAGCACAATCCCCGGCATATTCTCAGTGAGCTATCTACCCTTGTTGAAGAGGAAAGTTGTGGCGTAGTTGATCAGAGCCAGGTTCCTATTCACGTCAGAATGTCACCGCTTCCGCCTGCACTGGACCAACTCACAAGAACATGCCATAACCAGTCAAGCAGTAGCCTCGGTGGCCGACCAGCTTAACACCTCGAACAGGGTCATATCCTCCAATTCGCCAGAGCACCTCGTGGTGGGAAAGAGCAGCCTTCTTGGACTCCTCGAAACCCTCGGGCTTCCAGGTTCTCTCGATGGTGTTGTTGTCCTCGTTGTCGCTGACGTGCACCGAGTCGTGGACGTAGTTTCCGACGAGCTTGGCCTTGGCCTTGAGCTCGGCGTTCTTGGCAAGAGCAAGCTCCTCCTGGATCTTCTTCTTCTGTGTCAACTCTTCCTTCTGCTGGAGCAGCTCGGTCGCGTCCTCCTTGGCCCTCTTCTTGAGACCAATCTCCTTCTGAACACCGTTTATTTGGGTACCGATCTGGGTGACGCCGTATTGTGCTATAAACAGAGGTTAGAAAAGCCATGCAGAAGAAAAAAACAACAACTTCTTCTGGTGACTCACTTTTCCGAGCATCTTGCCAAAGGGCGATAACCTCGTCGACGAGCTCAACAGGAGCATGTCGGCGACGCTGACTCTCCCGAATCTTCTCGGGGTTTCCGCCGCGCTCCTCAATGAAATCCTCAATGTCCAACATCTTGGTGGTTTGTAGTGGTACGATTCGCGATCTCGACTTAGTTGGGTCGGCGGTGGATTTTTTGTCGCTGGCGATAACCCAAGGAGGGGGAGGGGTAGTTTGACCGGGTCACATGACTACATGGAGGGGTCCTGCTCATTAAATCTCAGGAGAGTGCATCACGTGAGACTGTCGCCAGCAAGCAAATTCGAGGCTCCTCGTCTCACAAAAACGCTACGACTCATCATACTCCAAACATGACTCTCTCGGCATCGAGTATCGAGTCATTGGCCGAAGGCAACTAGAAAAATCTTTGGCAACCATCATCAATCAGGTCCAGCCACCCATTGTAACAGTCATCTTCCTAACTGGACCAAAATGGATTGACTCTCGCCGTTGCGGATACCGTTTCCGGAGCCGTTAAAAGCGGCGCTCCTCCGGCACTCCCCCCGTTCCATTACGTGACATGAAGAATAATCTAAAGAGAACCCACACGTCGGGATGAGAGCTCAGCCGGAGCACGGCCCAAGCTTCACTTTGTGCGCTTCAGACCGATCTTCGTTTGGTGCCTCCGGCCTCAGCGGCTTTGCGCCTCCGTCTGTTCCCGACCTCACTCCCCGACTGAGCATGGGGCTCGAAGTGATGCATTTTCCCAGGTGCAGCGGGTTTGGCGGTGGAAATGAAGGCGCAACGCCCAGCTTGAAGGGGGGGCACGGCCGTTGCGTCCGGGGGAACGTTACACAAAGCTCCGGGGGAGGGCCACACACAGCCAAGAGCTGCTCGAGTCCAAGGGGCTAGGGGGGTGAACTGATCCAAAGTCAGGCTGGGGTTCAGGCAGCACTGAATGACCATAACCCACCGAGTTGACATTCTAACGCCTCCTGTAACGGACGTCGTCCGCGCGACATTAACAGCGATGGGCCCACACCGGCACCGTCCAAGTTGACTGTCCGGCCTTGCCAGGAGATGGGATCAGATCGACCAGGCTCGCGACTCTTGCAGCGGGCTACATTGATTTATCCAGACCCTACTTTAGCCAGCCTCGACACGGTGACACTGCTTCTCAGTCCACGAAGACACACACAAAGCATCCGCGTTAACCCCCAAACTTTACTTGGCGGGACCCGGGCATTGTCAGCGACCGGGGCCGGCTGGCAAGGACAATCTACCATAGTGGAGCTTCATCCCGGCGGATGCGGCCTCGGATCTTATCAATTTGCCGTCCTTTGTTGACTGTCCCAGACGAGGACCGATCACGGGTCATTCCACCGTTACCAGGCGCCGTATTTGACGGAAACCCCGGGAGCATTTCCCAGGATGGACCGTTCTGCCGCATCATCACCAACGGAGGTGTGCAAAAGCATCACGCGTCAAACAAGGTAATTCGCTCGCCAAGAGCAGATCTATTGCCGGAAATGCGACGTCACTGTCCCATATTCCCGAGGATATCTTCAAGCCCGCCCGAAGCGCGTGTAAACAAACATCCACGAGCGTAAAAACCAAGGCCATCGCCGAGCAGGCCCGAGTTAATCCCAGGCACGGCTCGGCCGAGTCATATCCAAGCATACTCACAGATTTGAACATTTGTGCTCCTATTAAAATGTTATCATCAGAGCATCATTACAGAGCAAGGAGTGACTCGACGCAGAAACGCGGCCTTCGCAGCGCCTCCAACACAAGGGACTTGCCAGAACACAGGCTGACGCTGTTTTTGTCCGCTCAGCTATGAGCTTAATCACTACGTAATTAATCTTTTGATGAATGTAACATGGAGTAGGTGTCTCCTCGAACTTCAAATCTTGTAGCTTGCAGCACCTCAAGGATTACGGGAGTGAAGGAATGAACCGGAGGATGATGCTGCTGAAACCTGCTTTGAAGAGTTTTCCAGATGCTTGGCTGTCCAATAGACCACAACCGAGTCGGTTAACTATACTGATAGAGAATGTAGTTTGTGATTGCAACCTCTCTTGCCGCCGCCGCTTAACTACATATCACTCTTGATGCCAAGCCAGTATCCGAGACGTGGATCGCCAGCATTGTCGTCAGGGATTAGCCATATCCAGGCACCAGCTCGTCTGTCGCTTACACCTTGGCCTCTATGTATGGTATCCGCGTCCTAAAGGCTGATTCGTCAGTCTGGTACTCTTTGGGCACGGTACCATGATCTGATTCTGATGAACCTACTCCGTATTCTGACTCCTAGCCCGATTCGCACAGACTTGACAGAATGGTTACTGGGGTAAGCAATACTGCTAGGGATAGGTTCGTACATTCCTATCACCTACCGAATTCATCAAGATTGCCATCTCCCGTCAATGCACTCTACGCGTCTGATGATATAACCCGGCACGGAATCGCGTCACAAAGACACATAAGCATACTTTATTATCATCTTTCAGGCACTCTTATATCAGGAATTGCTGAAATTACAGCACAACGTGGTTTCAAGTGCCGGGTCTAGGGTAGCAGAAACGGCCTATCACGTAAGCTCTAGCGCAGCAGTCAACCTCATAGCTGGAAATGTCATGAAACCAATATCTCAACATCGCATTGTCCCGACGCGAAAGTAAGTGATTGGCTCGGCTCTTGGTATCGGTATTGGTTCCTATGAAGTAAAAATGATGAAAAAAGTCGATTGGCTATAGGGGACTCATGGCCGGCAAGACCCATCCCCGTCCAGTACAAGGGAAAGGGCCATTGTGCACTTGTCGCATCGCGAATTGAACTTCTTAGTGACACAGAGGAGCTGATTGCAATGTTCGACGACCACATAGTCTGGACGGTAGGGTTAGTGTCAAGGTTGAAGCAGCTCGACTGACCCAAAGCGTGGCATTAGCAACAAGTAAGGACGGCAGCATCACCCAAAGCTTTTGTGTAGCCACGGAGCTACAAGTACGACCACAACTGGCATCCAGCTATTCAAAAGGGCTTTCTAAAAATAGTCCAAGTTGTACATTAACTTTCTCCCCACCCCCCTTCACGAGATTCGAGTTCCCTTAGACACTTGACTGTTCGATCGGGGCAAAGGGGCCACAGTCCATGAGCTCTGGCTTCCACCATCCGAGATCTCGCTAGGATCTCCCTAGCGAGGAGATCTAGATAGTTATACGAGCCTTGATACTCGGTTGCGCGGACTAGATCTTTCACCATAACGTTGGGCTGATCTCTCGGGTAGCTGAGACGATGTCGACCTGGACGATACAAGGTGATCCCTGGAGCCTTTCACTCCCCAAGAGCCCCAAGCCCTAGAAATGCTGGAGGAAGTTTGGATCACGATGTAGAAACGTATGCGGAAAACGTCGACTGCTCAGTCCGAGCGAAAGCATCGTGAACGGCCCGCAAGGATGGCCGTTGTATGCCGTTGTCCTGTGACAGGACTAGCCATGGCTACCACGGACTGGGAAAGGTATTCGGAGTTTTGGCTGGCTTTATGGTCCTTGCTCGCAACCGGGGGAGCCTCTCTCGTGTTCTGGGTATTAAAGGGGGGTTCGATTCGATCGCTCGTTCGTCAGGGGAAATCGTTCGGGTCTTCGGGATGGCTGAGAAGGAAATTCTAGCATGCCTGGTTAGTTATGATAGAGTCAATTCTAGGGTGAGAATACTCCATAGAATGTTTTATCTCGCCCGGCACACATGCTAGCAGAATGTTGGGGAAGGTAGTGTAGCCCGTCTTGCGGAACTCCTGAACGGCCTGAAATGAACTACGTAGCTCTGTCTCTAGTGTTTTTCATAGAAGCTGAAGGAGTCTCTTTGACTTTTCGTTGTCTGCGGTCTTTTCCGCCAGGAGCAAGCGATCTGGAAGATCCAAACCTGCGGCTCCGTGATCTCCCATCGTCCTAAGTTGACTGTCGAGTTGTGTTCGGTCAACTATGGGACTTCTGCCGAGACATGGGAAGTGGAAGTAGGTAAGTGGAATCAGTTTAATAAAGGGCGTAGGGGCGAGCAAGAACAAGCTGAGGAGCTGAACTGTACGGGGTGCTGACTTCATGGTCCGCCCTTCTGGTCAAGGCAACGCCTCGAGAACTGACCTTAGAAAGCTACCAGGACATGATTCTGAGACCCTGATTAAGCGTGGGATGGGAAGAAACTGCACGTTCTCGACCGATTTGCCTTTTAAGTCTCGCAACCTTGCCTGGTAAAGTGAGGTCAAGGGGCGGCTGACTAGTGCACTGCTGTATGTAGTGTCGAGAAGAGAGCGAGGAGTCTGGCGCAGTCAGTTGACAAGACAGCTGGAGGCAAGAATGAAGTCAGCCTGGGTTCGTCTTGTCCAGGGAATAGTTACCCCTGGGCTCACCCCAAGGTAGCTGTAGAGGACAGTGTCCTCCAGGTTGTAGCAGCTCACAGGAAGCTTGGAATGGTCATCTAACCAGTAGCAGATGTCGGGCCCTGCGTGAAGCTTTCGGTTACGTTTGTGGCTGGAGGAGGGAGCTTCTGTCAGTCACAGAGAGCAGTCCTGTCGCAGCAACGCCACACTTTGTTGTCTGCGAACGCTTGACCGGCGTGATCGAAGTATTTCTTGGTCTTTTCAACGGCGGCGACGGGAAGATGGGAGGCTGGATAAGGGGTTCGTAGTGTGCCTCGGGAGGCTCGTCTTGGGGATGTCTGTCCCGTGTGAATCGTCTGGTTTCCTTGAAGAGGGCGTAGGCTCGGACTTCCTTCTTCCCACGAGTGGGATTTTACGCCTGGATCGTACTCGGTGGTTCGTTGGTCGTCTTGGCTCGGGTGTTGGAGAGGATAGGGGGAACCCTGCGATGGCCGTTATTAGCCACAAAGACGTTAACGGCCACGATACAAAGTCAATGTTGTCTAAAGTACTTTCTTGTCATAAAGACAAGGTTTGGGGCGTGCCAAGATGCGACAACGGTATCGAAGGAGGCTCGGCGGATAGAATCGTCTCGATCTTTAAAGGGGTTCAGGCGAGTCGTTCCTAGGCTAAAGGGGGTCGTGTAGACTCTGCTTCAGTGTCGAGTACTGGTCTCAGGGGATGTTTTGGATAGACTGAGCTATTAGAAAGCTCGTCGTAGGTATTGTCTAGCATGATGTCGGCTGAGGACAAAGGCTTGAACCAAGACAGCAGTGGCTGAACGCTGAACATACCTGTACGTACCGTCTCGGTATCCATTGTGTCTCGTTTCTTAACAAGTGTATTGTAGTTACTCACAAAGGTTTTCTAGACGTCTGTGAGCTCCCGGGTTCGTGTTGAGGGCATCGTAGAGTGCTACCCCTATCGTGTTCGTCACACAGCTTCTCCTAGAGAGCCCTGGAAGGTAAGCCCAGCAGCTGCAGAGGCAAGACACCTATTATTGAGGTTAGAAGTGACTGTAGAGGCGTGTCTGAAGCTATTCTCTGCTTCGCTGAGCTCTTCAGGAGCGCTCGTCTTTGCTCAGAGTACCGCGACAACGCCCAGAGAGGAGGAATGGTCTGCTAACATGCCCGTGGCTCCTCTACCATCTGAAGAGACTTCTGGGAACGCACTGGCGCAACTCTTGTGGTCAAGGGGAGGGTGGTAGACAGAGGGTTGATCGCACCGGGCGCATTCTCCTCGTCGGTCGCTTCAAGCCGACAAGAAGAGGAGAGAAAAGGGGCTCCTCTTGGATGCCAGCCACGAGAGGAATGATGATCTTGGTCTCTTTCTTCTAAGGTTGTCGAGCCTGACGGTGTTGTGGTAGCTTGCGTTCCGGTAGGAGAGCCCAAAGCGAGCTGGACGGTGTCTTTCTTCAGGGAACGGCGAGCCGGGCGGCGGAGGATCTACTGAGACTAATAGTCAGTACCTCAAGAAAGGGAAGAAGAAGAAGAGGACAGCGGATTTGCGTGGTCCTCGTCGTGTCTCGAGGCGTTCGCTGTGAAAGAGGTGCCGGGCGGCCTGGAGGAGGGGGAGTCTGCCGACGAGGTCTGGCACATGACCACCAGCACAGCGACCGCTAGGAGGATAGAATCGATGCATTTTTTTGAACCAAGGGGAAGGCATGAAGGCGTGCTGTAGCAGAACGTTGGCTGGAAACCTGGGGCTTACCTTTCCCCTCGTGATGCTGTATTCTTTGACGATCACGGGTCGATGTTCTTGGACGTTCAGACATGGTCGACAACGAGGAGAGGAAGCACTAGGAGGAAAAGAGGTATGCATTGGTAGACACAAAGGGAGATTGGTCTCGAGATGAAGCCAAAGGAGATGGACGTGAGGATCATAGTGCAGCATCCAATATAATTCAAGCACGAGGATACCATCCGCAATACAACAGACTACAATAGAGGCACGAGGCGAATAATGGCACTGAACAGAGGCAAGCATGGGATGGGGGACGACCAATGAAGGCTTGCCTAGCAGCTGGCACCAGCCGGCAACTCGAAGTCCGGGGGACGAGACCCAGTTCCCCCCTCCAGGCGTCGGGTCCCTATTCACTACAAGACGCCTTATATAAACCGACCTAGCTAAATATCCCAGGTATTGAGGTGCAGTACAATAGCCCCGTGACCCCACTTAGGTAAACTGGAAGTGATTCACCGGGGGGGTGGTGCAGTGTCGTCGGTTGTTTTTGGGAACCCGCGCTGCCTCGAGCTGGTGTTTTTTCCCCCAAACACATTTTCCTCCCCCTCCCACCTTTTCTTCCCTCCGCACAACACAACACAAATCCCTTCATCCTTCTTCTCCTTCGACGGTAGAGATCTTCGAGAATATCTTCTTCTGTCATCATCATATTCTCTATTGAGCATCTACATTCTTCGTGCTCGCTCTCGATCGAGATCGTCGCTTCGTTCTTCCGTCGTCATCATAGCAACCGACCACCTTCTCCTCACGCGACCTTCTTCAAGCTCGAGCACCCTCACCTCTTTCGATCGCCTCTGCTCAGGTAGATTCACCTCTCGTGATTCCGTCAAGGTTCAGTATCTTCTCTTCCTGTCATCTTCGAGACCAAAAGCCCCTTCGATCCTTGAGCGTCAGCGCTTCTCGCGTTCTCCCCAAGGCCGGGCGCTTTGTTTTCTTCTCTCGAGGTAGCGATCGAGATCAGAGCTCTGCCTTCGCGTCTTGAGCATCTTCTCTCCTCGACATCGTCGACCTCAAGCCCCTTTCCCTTCTGTGGCCGTCGAGGTCCATCATCTTTCCCTCTTCTGATCTCCAAGATCAAGCCCATCCACTGCTCGCGACTCTGTGAGAGATCGGGTGTATTCATCTATCGGGATCTTCTTATCGACATCATCTTCGAGATCAAGCACTGCTCTTCGTCTCTGGAGATCATCTACCCACTACCATCTACCTCTCCATCTTGCGACCGTCCTCAAGGTCAAGAATCTTCCCTTCATCGCGACTATCTTCAAGATCAAGTGCCAAGATCTATCACCATCGTCTACGACTGAGCAAATCTGCCTGTTGTGACCATCATCGCGGCCGAGCATCTTCAAGCCATCGCGGAGATCACCAGAGTCAACCATCTTCCGACCATCATCGTCTTTGACCAAGCATCTTTGCGTGTCAAGGTAACTCTCAAGAACACGAGGACCCCTTTCTCTCTACGACACTTCATTCGGTAAGTTGCTTTGATCAAACTGGCGTTGATGAACAGGTGCTAACAAGTCCCTTAGACAAGAACAACGGCAAAGCATGGCTAGCTTTGGACCACCAATTTTCGTCATGGAAACCATCCAAGAGGAACCAGAGGATTTCGGATCCAGCAGCCCGATGTCGAGCGACATCGAAGAGTCCGCTACCATAGCCGACGCTGGTCCACTGGTCGTCAGGAACCCTGACACCTACTCTGACAGTGACGCCTCAGGAGAGACCGTCGAACAATCCTCAACTGACAACATGTCCCTGGGAGAACTTCAAGAATGCTCCGACTTTCTCGGCAATGAGTTCCTAGGCCAGAGAGATCCTGACGCACAGTCGGAAGCCAGCACAGTCATCTTGGCAGACTCCGAAGCGAACTCTAGCACCGCTGGCACCCAAGACGCCGTCATTTCAGACTCTCCCCTTCTTTCTCCCATCATCAAGAACGAGCCCGACAGTGATTCCGACGAGGAGAATCATTTTGCCCTTACCCCCTCACCTCCCCCAAACACCCCTGAATCAACCGCGGCTCCCTACCATACAGTTCTCGAGTCTCAAGTGTCACCCTGCCGGCCTGATGAGTGCATGGCTTGCCAAGAAGGTCGACGCATTGATTTCTTCGGATATTGTGGCCCATGTGCCTTCAAGGCTGGTCGATGGAGACTGTGCAGCCTCTGCCAGAGGTTGTTGCCATCGGTGGGATGGCGCGGTATGTGCTTCGATTGCGTCCCGATGACTAAGGGTGAGAGGGATCACATCTGGCCGCCTAACGCTGAGAGCATCGGAGAGCTTCTGGGCCACACCCAGGTGCACACTTGCCTCCGGTGTGGGAATGAGAAGTCTTTCGAGAAGACATGCGAGGTCTGCTGGGGGCCACAGCCCGAAGAACAAGATGGTCCTATCATCCACCAGTCGAATGGAATCCTGGACCCAGACTAGGAGGTCGGGTCCTCGATGAATTTACTGAACGCGGGACTATTCAGCGAGGGGCAATGGGAGCAGACAGCTCCTTATTTTGCTGGAGGCATGGCTTACCCTCTTCCACAGCTTCCTTTCCCACACGTTCCCTTCCCACCGGCCCCTTTCCCTGTGGCCCCGTTTCCTCTTCTCCCGGCCCCCATGCTGCCGTTCCAGCACACACAGGTTCCCACCGGCCAGAGAAACAACTTCCCACATCCTGGGAACCCCCAACCTCACCCCGGGTACGCAGTTCTGCCACAACCCATGCAGGTTCAGCAGCCTGTTCCGTACCCATACTACTCTCAATACGTCGCCGTCCCTCTCCCACCCATGTTCCAGCCGATCTACCAGCCTCCCGTCCAACACTTTGGCGGACCTCTCCCTCCCTTCGCCACGGAGAGATGGAGCTACGACTTGCCGGAGACGAATGCTCAGAGAGCTGTGGCGACGGAGTATCCAGTTCGGGCCCAGACCCCTCACCCACCGCACTACCTGCCTCGCAACGGCAGTGGGTTTGAGTACGCTGAGATGGCAGCTGAGACTCCGGTTCGTGGAGAGAGAGAGTTCGTGCCGGGCAGCGCGAACAGGGCCACCACTGGCAGCCCTCGTGAGCGTGGTCGGGTCGTGGGCGGACCCTTTGAGTCTGCCCACTCCTACAACTTTGGACGGCAGTAAACGCTCAACATCTCTCGCAGTGATTCACTGCTGCGCCGACAGGACGACCGGCTTTTTTTTATCCTCCCTCCCTACTCTAATATGTTTTGTACTTGTGTCAGATCCCAAAAGAGATGTACCGATAGACTTGCTTATGTTTTTTTTTCTTTCTTGAGATTTTTCCTAACTTTTTTACGTCGACTTGACTTCGAATCACAACGGAGTACGAGTTCTATCTTTGTCGCTGATTTTTTCTTTGAGGATGGAGACATGGACAGATTTTTTTTGAACGAGAGTATTAGGTCAGAACATGGGAGGAATGAGGTGTATCAGCAATCATGTATAAATTTTTTTTTTGTCAGAGACTATGTAGAAGAACCAACATCACCCAATTTTGTGTTTCCATTCTGTGACTTAGAGAACATCGTAAACATTCCATCGTGACTTAAACCATTACCTACAGAAACTCGACTATCTTTTGGCTCAAGTATCCCATCAAGGGTCAGACTTCAACTAAAACAAAGCACACAATACGATATAAACTCGACAAAGAAACATTTTTGTACGCGACCATGAACCATCTCATCAGCACTCCTGGGCAGCATCACCACTTGGCATCGACACAGCATACTCCAAGCCCAACTTGACAGCCTTGCCTGGGTTGAGGGAGACATCCCAGGTGATCTGACCTCCTCCCTTGAGAGTCGCAGTGGCCTTACCCCAGTTCTTGTCCTCTTGTCCCTCCCGTCCAGGAAGTCCAACAGGCTGCGGCGCTCCGCCAAGTGTCAGACCGCGAGGGTTCGAGATATCCACTCGTAAGCGGTCATCCTCTGAGACGGGGACCTGATCCAAGACAAGCACCTGGGCTGGCTTGGTAGCAGTGACGCGTGTATTGTGCACTGTAACGGTACGAACGTACACGGAACTGTCCTCCTTGCTGAACATGCCACTCGTGCTCCTTCGGACATCAGGCTTGGGATACATGACTCTGATGGCCGAGTCAACACCAAGGCTAAGACTGAAGATCTCACCCGAGTTGCATCGAGGGATCTTGGCTTGTCCCATGAAGCTACCGTCAAGCGTCAAGCTAGCAGGACCCCTAAGGAGGGTAAGCTTGCTGTTGTTGCGGAGCTTGGCCCTGAGGTATGCTACAGGCTGATACTTGGCCACGACGGTGTGACTGAACAAGACGTTGGAAAAGTTGAGACGAGCGACTCGCTGCTTGGAGACGGTGAACTTGGGCACCAGAGTCTTGAGACCGGGCAAGTCGTAGGTGGTTGTGAAGCCTGTCTCCTCGACGAGCGAGTTCTGGAACTCGAGAGAAGGTTGTGCGTCGGGCATAGTGACGTCGTCATCAACAACGGGATTGAAGTCCTCTGGCAGGGAGTAATCCATGAGTATGTTCTGGGGTGCCTGTACCATCTGTTGCATCTGCATCTGCTGTTGCGGCATCTGCTGCTGCGGCATCATCTGCGCAGCTCCCGTCATCTGTGCGTTCAGCATCTGTGGCCGCTGTACCTGCTGCTGTGCCTGCTGTTGTGCTTGTTGCTGTTGAATCATCTGCTGCTGTCGCATCGCATGTTGCGCCTGAGGGTTATGGGAACCCCAGCGAACTGGTCCCGTGTTGCCATCCTGTTCTTGTCTGGCCATCATGAGCCTCTTCTTGTTCTGCTGCTCCAGCATCATGAGCTGCATCTGGTAATCATTCTCGACTGGGGCTGTATTAAGACCAAACATTTCCTGTCTCGGCTTGGCCGCTGGCGGTGCAATCTTCTTGGATTGCCAGTCACTCTTCTGCTGGCGTTCCTGTCGGCTGTTGAAGATGTTGCCAGTCGAGCCCTTGCTTGCCAGCTTGATGTGCCAAGGGACGAGGATGGGGATAGAGTCATCCAAGGTCGAGGATGTTGCCTGAGACGTCGACAAGGTGATCTTGCAGTTCTCCCAAGTCTCCGATGTGGTGTTGTGCAGACCAGCGTCAAAGCAGAGCGTGCCTGTAGCATTGACCGTCGAGAGCTGAAGGTCATAGCTGGGGGTCCAGAAGGCCGAGTTGGTGACATACGACAGCAGCAGGTCGCACGTGGGGTTTTCTTCCACTGGCACGGTCCTGCTCTCTGATCGCTTGACGACATCGATCTCGCTGGAGAAAGAGCTGCGACGAGAAGAGGATGGGGTGAACGAAGGATTGACTTCGAGCTGGATGTGGACGGTGTAGCAATACTTGGGCCAACAGCGTGCGCGCTCGTTGCGAATGCGCTCCTTTTCCTTGCGCTTCTCCTCGACCCGCTTCAACTTCTTCGATCTCGCCTTCTGCTTTGCCTTTTGAACCTTGTTCTTGGCCTTGAACATCTTGGCGTTTTGCTTTTCGTTGAGTCTGTAGAGGCGCGAACACTCCTGTTTTGCCTTGTCGAGGGCTTGGGTGATCTTGCGCTCTCGGAGAAGACCAGCCATGCGATCCTGGTACGCTCTTTCGCGCTGCTGCTTGTACGTCTCGAGGACCTCACTGATGATGACCCCTTCCCTCTTGTCGACTGATTTAGAGTAGCCGTCAAGGATCTTGAGGCGGTCGTCAGCATTGTGGACCTCTTCCTGTGCCTTCTCGAGATGGTCTCTGAGCTCTTGCTCACGCTCTTGTGCTTCAGTTAACCCCGGGTACTTGTCTTCTTCTCTGAACTCATCGCTGTCATCGTCACTGAGAGAATCGTCCGAATCATCTTCCGGGTAGACATCGTCAAAAAGTTCGTGGTTAGGGACAAATTCGACACTGATGCCAGTGATGGTCGCAGAGCCACTGCCTTCAACCATGACAGAATTCTTGTCAATGGTCGGACTGAAACCGAGAATGGAGATCTCATTGGTGCCAGGCTAGAGGATGGTGAGCAATTGCCATAGGTGAATTGGGTGTGGAGAGACCTTACCTTGAGAGGGACATCTTTGATCTCTCGCTTGATCTGGGCCTGGGTAGGGAAGAGGGTCACAGAGCGAGTACCAAGCTCGCGGACCTTGTATTGGACTTTGTGGGTGACTTCCATGATGGATGGTTGGAGGGCAACAATTGGAAAGAGTCCAAGGTGGGGTGGGGTCTTAGACCGACGACGGTAGTCTCACGGCCGTGTAAGAGACGATGAGGAACAAAGGATGAATAGAACAGAGTGATAGAACAAGAGCACAATAAAAGAGGCGACGATAGGAAGATGAGAGGGAATTGGGAAGAGGATGAGGAGGGCTGAGGGACAAGAGAAAAGAGACCGAGGAGGAGGGGGAAGACCACATACTTATACTCATGGGAGGGATCACAGCAGTAGGGACTTGAGAGGAAGAGAAAGGTCACTTGTACCAGGATAAGGCAACAGAAATGGCTCTAACATTGAGGACTCTGGTATTGGACGATGATTTGAAACTGTCAGCCTATTTCAATAAACCTCACCCAACAGACACAAGGTTCAGAAGACGTGCAATGGTTGTAGGCAATCATGTTGAAGAGCATGTTGAATTCGGTAATAGGATATGGATAGAAGGGATGGGGCAAGCGAAGCTCAAGGTAGGTCAAGATAGATATGGTACGAGTGGTTCGCCATGGGGTAGCAGGCCACTTGAGATGAAGGATGAGAGAGAGCTGACAGAGAGAGCGAGAGAGTGGGAGAGGGACTGGAAGCTGGGTACGAGTGGGGCCCACTTGCTCCAGGCAGCGGGACTCGAGGAACTTTCTGCTGAATCATCAAGGACCAAGCAGGACAGAGCTTCTCGACACCTTAGACTTTGGCCTGAGTTATCAGGCGTTCGCTCATGTATGTTGCCGTCTCTCCACCAGTTTCCTGTCGGTTTCCCTCAAGTTTGCAGACCACGGCATCATGGGGCGAGAATATCGTGTACCAAATTCCTCATTTGGAAACTTTTCTTCTTGTGTTGGTCGCTTTAGGGTGGACAATTTGGTGGACAGGGTTGTTTAAGCGACGGTTAGTATCATTGAAACACCGAGAATGATGCTCACGATGGATGCTGATAACGATCTTGAGGAACATTGTCCGAATGCGTTGTCATGCCCGGAAAGTGGCCGCCTGTTGATTAATAGAGAAGTGTTGGACAATCTATCCCTCCATGACATCTCGCCCATTGGATGTTCAATATGGAGTTATTGCCATCACTGGGCCTGCTTGCTTGTACTAACAGCTCATCTGCTACACCAAACTCTCATTCTGGGCAAACTGACCTTGTCATGACTTTCCAGCACTTCACAGAACAGCGGTATAAAAGGGAGCCATGGAATTGGCCGCCTCTCACAGGGATCCCCGACTTTTCAAAACACCAACATCACCATGCCTCGTCGCACTCGCCATGGTGACCGCCCCTGCCGCCGGGGCCACAGACCCCAGGTTCCGGCAACCGACGATGTGGCACAGAACGTGCGTCTTGCCGTGGATGGTATTGCTGAACTTGATATCGAAGGCCTTAATTTGGATGGGGGAGATGTGTATGGATACCCACCAATTGCACAGATGGCACCTTTCGTTATTGCAGCGAACCCCGTATCAACACCCGCTTCAGCACCAGCACCAGCACCAGCCCCGAGACGCACCATGCTGGTCGTTGTTCTCTACGAGTTACCACCACAGGATGGCCAGTTTGGAGCAGAAGGGCGAAGATTTCACCTCGACCGAGACACCTTGTTCACACTGTTGCCGAGAACCAGATTCGCTGTAAGACGAGGTGCTCTCGATCTTCGCAGCTTCTTCCTGCCAGAAGACATGGAACCACACCCGCCGTCTATAATCCATCGGGCACTGCATTTTCTCTTCAGTCACCTCGAAGAACACTCGCGAACGGGGACACTGGACATGTTTGGAACCGCCGAGCAACAGATCGAGCACGGCTCAGTCCGGACCAGCGTGGTAAAGCGCTGGGCAGCCATGGTGCACGCCTTGTGCGTCGTCCTAAACAATGACAACGGGCTTGGATGCTCAGAGGGACTCCTCGGACACATACTCAACTTTTTTGAGCTTCTCATCCAGGACATTCATAACCTCATTGGCTGGGACGAGACGACGATTCTCTTTGAGGCATTCGCTGGTGTTTTTCGCACGGAGCGACGGGACCTGACCAGTCAGCTCAACAGGATCTGGGACAGATTCGACCCAGAGGTTCAGGAGCAGCTGCTACGTGACATGAGACGAGCGCTACCGGCTGAGGGCATCGACGGGATGGCGCACCGCATGTATAGAGCCCTGGGATACTAATGATAAAGTAAACAAGACGGGAATCAATTCTTCCATCATCTGATCTGTCGCTTTGGGTCATAATTTGTGGCCCTCGGTAGCTGGGATCATGCCACACTATTGCATATTCCATTCCCCAGCCTCATGAATTCTTTTTTGCCCACCACCCCCTCCGCTGTCACCGGGACGTCATGGGTCGGCCTCGTTTCCCCCAGCCTCTCTCCACACAGCTCAGCTCAGCTAGCAAAAAGTGAAAGGTGGTTGAGCTTCGACCTCTTTTTCTCTGCCACTACTTGAAAATCTTACTCTGTGATTTGTCTTTGTCCTAGTTCTTCTACGCTCGTCCTCTCACTAGAGTCTCATTGATCTGTCGCTATGTCGGAATCTCGCAAATCCAAGTCACCGCTTCGGGCTCTGGATCCTCAGCCCATGCGAAGCCCTTCTCCTCCTGATGGACGTGCCCCAGAGAGAGCAAAGTCGTATCCGGGACCTGATTCCCAGTCTCAGCAGTATGGTCCTCAGCCATACAATCCCCAGGATTACTCCAGCCAGAGCTACAACCCTCAAAACTACGGTCCACCTCCAAACAACTATGGATCTCAGAACTACAACCAGCCGTACAACCCCCAGGACTACCCTCCTGTCTCTGGCCCCCAGACAGGTCCTGCCATCTTTCCCACACGCCCAGTGTCCGACTCGTATCTCCCCGACCATGGTGGAGCAATGGCCAGCAGCACCAAAATCACCAGCACTCAGCGGTATAGCACCGAGCAGCAGTATAGCTCTCAGCAGCAGCAGCAGATAGTGCCTGCCATGGCCCCCACCTCGCTTCGGGAGCTTCAAGCCCTCAAGGCGACTTGCCAGTTTGGCCTGCGCGAGTACCTCAGTCTTCAGCGGCAGAGACGGAGCGGCGACTCGGCCATGTCGGCGTATGAGCTAGACACGCGCATCCGTCACCACACCAACGTGATGCTAAGCGACTTGCGAATTCTCCAGAGTGAGGTGCGCGGGATTGGCAAGGAGGCCGAGAACCATCGCTGGAGGAGGTGGATTATTGGTGGTGCTATGTGAGTTGACCCAAATCACCCAACAGCTGCACAAGACTTAACATGCCACACACAGTGCCACGTTTATTCCCTTTATTCGCAAATTCTGGCGCCGAAGCCACGACGACGAGGAATCAGCAATGTCGGCCAATGATACCGAGTACGCCTTCCGCAAGTCCAAGGGTCTTCTCGAGTACATCAAGAACGCCCTCCTCGGCAAGGGCCATTGGGCCAAGTTTGCCTTTATCGTCTTCGCCGTGCTCTTTGTCTTTTCGAATGAGGTGTCGCTCCGGGTGGCCCGGACGGTTCAGAAGCGTATCAAGAAGCTCTGCGCGCGTATCGAGCACGGTGACCCTGACGTTGACGAGAAGGATATGAAGGTGCTTGATGGTTGGCGATGGAGAGTTCTCTTGTGGTAAGCACTACAGGATGGGACGTGAATGATATCGTAGTATGAGGACATGATTTTAACGAAGCCTCGGCGATTGCATTGCATTGCATTTTCTTGTATTATTTTCTTTGGTCTTGTAAGTTTCTTAGATATTCTGTGCCACTCAATTTACTTTGGACAAATAGTTTATGTGATTCAAGGTTTTACTGAGATTGTCGATGTTGGGTGGTGACATGAACTTTATTTGTGATGGAGGCCGTGGGTCGTGCGCTGGAGGGCCTCGCTAGGAATCTTCACCAAACACCTTCATTAGAGCCAAGACATCAGCGCGTCGCGACTCACCACTATCGACGATTTTCATCGCACGCGTTGTAGATATTGGATATTTGAATCAATACGCTCTTGGAAATCCCATGTAATGGGTGAAAAGCGCAAAGCAACAGAAGATGCTCCTGGCCAGCCAACGGCCAAGGGTCTCGACAGCGTCACATCTCAACAAGCGACCCTGAAAAGGCCACTGGAAGTACCGCCGGAAGACGACGTTTCTCGAGATCGCCACTTTGCTGAACTATACACGAAAACACCTGACTTTACACAACTGGCACTCCAAGACAAAGAATTTGCTCTACTGTACGTCCTCACTGTTCAGTCCTTCCAGTGAACAACGTTTCTTACGAAGCTTTATAGATGGAACAAGCACAAGACGGATTTCTTCGATAACCCACAGTGTGTTATGCAACTGACCAAGACTCTTCTCAAACTCGACTTTCGACTTGAGATTGAACTTCCTGATGACCGACTCTGTCCTCCTGTAAGTTGACCTCTTTTCCATGACGCGTCGTTGAGTCTACTGACGCGATCCTCTCAGGTCACGAATCGACACAACTATGTGCTGTGGCTAAAGGGCCTATTGGATAGCACTTCATCTGAGAAACCGGGCAGTAAACTCGTTGGTCTGGATATTGGCACTGGAGCGAGTTGTATCTATCCTCTGTTGGGGTGTGCTCAACGGCCATGGGAATTCATCGCCACTGGTGAGAACATCATCCCTATATATAAATATTCAACTAACAAGAGACAGACATTGACGAAAAGAGTCTTGAGTACGCTCGAAAGAACGTAGCTCTCAACAAACTAGAGAATCGAATCAAGATCGTGCAACGAAAGACAACAGACGCCATCATCCCCCTCGACGACCTCAATGTGGACAAGATCGACTTCACAATGACTAACCCGCCCTTTTACAAATCCGAACAAGAAATGATCAAGAGCGCTGAGCAAAAATCTCGACCACCCTTTACGGCATGCACAGGAGCCAAGGTTGAGATGGTTACCGAAGGTGGCGAAGTCGTCTTTGTCGACCGCATTCTCAAGGAGTCGCTCAAACTGCGGGAGCGTGTGCGTTGGTACACAGCCATGTTTGGTTTCCTAACCAGCTTAACCGACTTTGTCGCCAAGCTACGCGAACATGGGATTGACAACTATGCTGTCACTGAGTTTGTCCAGGGCAACAAGACACGACGGTGGGCGATCGCCTGGAGCTTTGGGAGCATGAGACCAACGTTAGAAGTTGCTCGTGGTATCAAGACGGCGGTCTCAAAGAACATCCTCCCAGAGATCACCGAAGAAAAGGTCGTCGATGTACCTTTACCCAAGAAAGTTGGCGATTTCGCAGATCGTTTCAGAGATGAGATTGCCAGGCTCGAGCTGATGTCTTGGGAGTGGGATAAGGAGCGCCTCGAGGGCACGGGACGAGCGGCCGACAGAGTGTGGGCACGAGCATGGAGGAGACGGAAGCAACGGGAGATGCAGACCGAGGGAGCAAACGGGTCTAAAGCCGAAGGGACAAAGTGTGTCCTTGCGTTCAAGGTATCTGTCCGCGTTGCCCAGGATCACATCTCGGTAAGCTGTCGATGGCTAGAAGGTCACGACGCAGTTGCGTTTGAGAGTTTCAGGGGATACTTGAAGAAGACGGCACGGGGCATCGAGAAGGAGGGTACGCAAACTTGAGTTTTGGAAAGGGGTACTGCTGTCTTTTAAGGAGTGACTATTCTTGTTATCGCTATGTAAATGCTACTAATCTTTCCCTTCAGAATCCTACAAATCGACGCGTTATCTGCCCCTCCGCGGGTCTTCTTCGCCGTTGGCTCAAGCCTTGATCTTTGTTCTGAAGGTCTCGAGATCAGCCAAGACCTCGGCCTTGCTCTTCCCCTTGACAAGAGCCTCCAGGATAATATCCTGCTCTGAATCAGGAGCCATGTTCTCGTTCTTGGGAGGGTTATTGTCCAGGTTTGTCGGGAAAGGATATCCCTCTCCAACAGCTGAGACAAACATCTTGACCTCGTCACTCAGACCCTTTGCCTTGTACAAGGTCGTCAGGTTGTCCCAGGTGCTCTCCACCAGCGGCAGAGCATCGATCGTCTCCATCGGCTTGCCGAAGGCGCTGCTGATCTGGAGAAGGTTGACCAGACGGTTGATGTCGGAGGATTTGTTCTCGCCTGCGGCGTGGAAGAGAGCTGGGTTGAAGAAGAGACCGTCGCCCTTTTGCAGCGGGAGTGTGACGTACTTTTCCAGGAAGAACTCGTTGAACTCTGGGAGACGGTAGGCCATGTACCCAGCAGAGAAGGCTTGGCTGAAGGGCAAAAGACGAGTCGGGCCGCTCTCGAGGGGAACATCGACGTGGGCAACAGCGCCCTGAAGGGTCAGGCATTGACTTGCAACCTGCATAGCTCGAGGATACCCGCCGCAACGCTCAGTAGACATGAATCCAAGGTGATAGTCCCGATGAGAGACCTGCGGCTGTCCACCAGGTCGAACATTGTTGACCTGAGCAGTAACACGGTATCCAGGACCGAGCCAAGAACCAAAGATGAGGTCGAGGTAGGGATTGGAGTAGTAACTCAGGAACGAAGCCGGATCTTCGAGACCATGCTTGCTGAACGAGTTCCAGATACGATCGTTTTTGCCAGCGCCAGCAAAGTGATCACCGGAAACCTTGGCACCCTCTTTCTCCTTCTGGATGATTCTCGCGTAGGTCGCCGTGGCCTTGTCGATGACGCTATGGTCTTTGTATAGCCCCGCGGTGACAAGAACACCAGGGCCGTGAAGAAGAACACGATACCACTCATCCTGAAGAGCAAGTTTCTGCTCCTCAGTAAGAGTAGACCACTCTTCCAGGTTATAAATAGGAATGTTCTCCTTGACATCCGCAGCGAGAGGATATTCCTCTCGAGTAGCCTTTTGCTCACAGATAGCCTTGAAGGCATCTAGCGAAGGAGGAGGCGACAGCTTAAACAGCCTAGCCTGCCCCTGCTCCGCCAGAATACTATGCTTGAGAGTTCCGTTCGAGGTCATTTTGAAAAGTTTGGTCGTGGTATGTAGGTTGCAGAGTTTGAGTTGGCTTCGGGATGGGAATTCCGAGGCTCTTATAATGATGGCTGAGGCGGGGCTGAGACGGAATTCTGCCCGAGAGAGACGGGTAGCCATAATGATCAGATTCTTGCTTTTGAGGGGTAAAATGTGTAATGGGATGTTGTAATTGGTAAATTGGGACGGTGATTTCGCCGAGAGGGGGAGATGGTTGATGGGTTTGGTGGTGAGGTCTGGGGAGGATGGTGGTGTTCTTATAGCTTCACTTGATGGGTCTCCACATTGACGTACGGAGCGACGCCGATGGTACAGGAAGCCTTTTCACAATGTCATGAATACCGTCAAAAGTTATGGAGAGGCTTATCTTTTCTGGATTTTTTGTTGGCCTTTTGCGTCCTAGCTACGGTGGGAGTCGACTACAGATTGGCGTTGTACTTCCAGCGCACTCCTAGTTACTAGTGGCATTTATACACCCAAGGAGACCATTGAGTTTGTCATCTTTCTCTCTTGATTATTATACCTCTTTTCTTCTTTGCAGGATGACCTAAGCCTGCTAAACTGTGTGAGAATAGGTAATTCAGAGATGTCAATATCTACCTGTGTTCCCAACTGTACAAGCCAGGTAGATTAGTTAGTCCAGCTGGGTGATGGCTACACCACAGACGAGCTTTCCTACTTCACAGGACCTCGGTTATGCTATCTCATCGGAAATGATGCCGACTTTATGGGAACCCTTGATGATGGCCGAGGGATGAGGGAGGAGCTGAGGTGGGTTGACCAGGGTCAAGCAAGTGACGTACTCCCTCAAAGAGTTTCCAGTCTTTGAGCCAGGTCGCCGTCAGGTCCGCTCTCCACCACGGGATCAACCAGTATGGATTTCTCCTATACGATATCGACGATATTCAACTTCCACGGGTCTCTTCGGCAACCTTCCGCATCCCCGTCAAAGATGCCAACACGCACATATGCCCCACGCACTTGAGTTGATTTCCGAAGTAAAAGCCCAGACATCATATCGGTATCGTACCGTCGAGCAGCATCCGATGCGTCTTGAAGCACACCTACTCCAAGCGTCAGGAATGGCGAATTCATCTCATCCGTCTTGAGAAATTCCTCCAAACTCTCCTCCGTGTCGAGGCTGTATATCATTCCCCTAGCCTCATCGCGAATATCGAGTTTATTGACTTGGAGTTGGTCGCCTTTGTTCGTCTCATCCTTGCCATGAGCTGGACCCAGGGATGCTTCACCAGTGTTGTCTTGGATATGCGAGCTTCCACCAGATAAGTGAGCATTCCATGTCCATCCTTTAACTCGGATCCTCCCCCCTTTCAACTTTCCAAACGGGTCACTTGTGGCGTACTCTAGTTGAACGTCAATCACTTCGAGACTCGTCCCTTCAAGCACCTGCGTATTCTGGATCATAAAGTACGGGTCCATCCCTCCATCAACTGCTGAAGTCTTGGAAGCCCAGCTCCAGGACGGGGCCAAGTACTTGGGAGTCTCTTTGACTGGGGCTTGTCGATACTACATTAACCCTCGAGCAATATCGCCTCGCCATAGGCCAGCGCAGTAAGTGTCTCCTGTCATCCTATGCACTTCTCTAGCCAAACCCGAAATTGCAGGAAAGAGGTCATCTGCGTATGTGAGCTTTCGGCCGCAGAAGTCGATGGCAATACGAAGCCACGCTCCATGTGCATCCGGGGGTTGATCAGAGTCCTCCCTACTCGCTGAAGCTGGTGTAGATATCCCATTCAAGGTGATAAAAGCCTTTGGGTTGGTCCAGTTCAAGGGGAGAGATGCCGAAAGAATCGGATTCCGATCAGCTTCAACTCGACCACAAGTTCGACAGTGCCAGATAATCTGCTCTTGCGTAAAGTAGAGAGTCCGAGGTGCAAGCATAGTCTCTTGTAGTACCCATCCGCGTAGCTCGAGTGGATTAAAGAGCTTTGAATCCAACATGTCTTCAAAAGACAAGAGTTGCTTTCTGATGTAGATGTTGGATGTTCCGTCAGATAAACTACAGGGAACCATGGTTGCGAAGTCTGCAGATCCATTGAATAGAACAGACACTCGTTTCGCTAGTATGTCCTTCTCTGCGCTATTTGGATGACTTGCTGCAATGGAGAGCGTCGCATCTTTGTAGTAGCTCCCCATCTTTGCTGACTCCTTGACCCAATCTTCAGGTGAGTCTTGCAGAATACAGAGTGAATCGATCCAGAGAAAACGAAAGCCCAATTCTCGCGTTACTTTAATAGCATCCTGAAATGTCTTTGATAACGACGACCAGGGAAGTTGTTGACAGTGGGCTTGGAGGTTGGATTGGACGGTGGTGAGGATCTTCTGGCTCCCCCATCGATGGCTTAGAGATATCCACTCGTCGATTTCTCCGTTGGATAAATACAGATGGGCCTCCTTTGAGCTATCACTTGGACCTACGTCGATGACTCTTGTTGGGAGACTTGCCGTTCCTGGGCGTCCGCAGCCTGAATGGTGGAGGAGACAGGTTTCTAACCAAGATCTTGCAAGGTCAAAGACTTCAGGCAGTCCGGCTTCTGGGCTAACAGATCTACCAGTGAACATAGAATGCTCTGCCTTCCTCAAGAACGATTAGCCGATGCTGAAAAAATATCAGTGCGAACAAGTGAGACGAACCTTGAGCGGTGAAAACGCCCAGTCGTGAGAGAAATGACGCGACACCTTCATTAGACAACTTCAATCCAATACCATGGCCAGTCTTTTCAGTTCTGAGCCATAGTTGTGATTCTGCCTCGCGACGGACCCCATTAATGGCTACCGATCTGAATGCTTGACACATCTCGCAACCTTCGCCAGCTGCTTTCTCAAGGGCACTCCAGGAAACATGATGCCGATATCCAAAGGCTGAGCGTTTGTTACGAGGTCGTCGGAGGAATTCCTCCCAGCTAATGGTGGCGGCAGCTTCATCTAGATCGATGGAGGCACATACATGACAAAGCATAATGTCTATCTGCCTTTCCGGGCTTGTGCACTGTCGAGGCCTTACGAGTTAAAACAAGGCTTTGCTTCTTCCTAATGGGATCCCACGGCTGACTAAAGGTTGCCGCCGCCGCGGTGAGCTGAATTGTGCCTGTCCAGTGGCTGGCTGAGCATGCAAGGCTGCCGAGTAACTAAGATGCTTTGGCAGGATATCGTGTTCAGCTTTGACAATCATATAGCAATTTATTTAGTCTTGTTGACTATTTCAATTAGTTGTATCCTTTAAGCTGCTGATAGGCTAGTTGTGGTGGGCTTTTGTGACACCTCGTCTTGGACATACACAGGCTTCCCCAGTCATATTTACCCCAGGTTTATGGAGCCAATTGAACCAATACAATGATCAGATGTCTTACTGAGATCTATAGTTTGATAACAAGTTTAATCTGCGGTTCGGTACATATTGGCGTAAGGTCCCCCGCGAGTGCTGATAGTTCAGAGGAGACGGGAAGGGGGAGAGGCCACTGGCTTATTAGACCTATGATTGCCAACTCCACCTACCTAGGTAGGCATATAACATAAAATCTATACTACAAGAGACCAAGTAATGAGACTTGAAAACGGTATCTCCCATTCGTCGCTCCGGCTATCAATCCCCAAGTTCCTGCTATACGCTGACCCGCAAATTTAGGGCGGTATTACAATAGCTAGTGGACATCCATCCTCATCATCACCATAGACAGGTGAAACTCATCAGGTCATTTTACTTGTTTGTATTTGGTAATCAGTATCTTCTGATCCCGGTCGTTATTCTGGTGGGCTTTTGTGCCTCGTCATTATCATAGTTGAATAAGCAATCCTCGCTACCCCATTTTTCTCTGTTCCCTTTTTAACCGTTCAGGTTACCAATGGTAATACTCTTGATGTTCTGGTACTCCTGCAGACCGTAAAGACTGCCCTCCTTTCCGTAGCCACTCTCCTTGATACCACCGAAGGGAGCCTCGGCGGCACTAATCTTGCCGGTGTTGACACCGACCATTCCGACCTGGATCTTCTGGGCAACACGCATGACGCGGCTGATGTCCTTAGAGAAGAAGTAACCAGCAAGACCGAACTCGGTGTCGTTGGCCAGGCGGATAGCGTCCTCCTCGGTGTCGAACTCGAAGATGGGGGCAAGGGGGCCGAAGGTCTCGTCCTTGGCGACGGCCATCTCCTGGGTAACACCGGACAGGACGGTGGGCTGGTGGAAGAAACCGGGGGAGTCGGGGGTGCTGCCGCCAGTCTCGATCTTGGCGCCCTTGGAGGTGGCGTCGGCGACGTGCTCCTTGACCTTCTCGACGGCGGACTTGTTGACGAGGGGACCCTGAGTGGTGGCCTTGTCGAGACCGCCACCCATCTTGAGGGCGTTGACCTTGGCGACGAGCTTGGCGGTGAACTCCTTGGCGACACTCTTCTGGACGTAGAGTCGGTTGGCGCTGCGATTAAGGTTAGTCAAGATTGAACAGAGCGGCGAAAGGAGAAACTTACCAGACACAGGTCTGACCAGAGCATCGGAACTTGCAGAACATGGCACCCTCGGCAGCGAGGTCAAGGTCGGCATCCTCAAAGACGATGAAGGGGGCGTTACCGCCGAGCTCCAGGCTGACCTTCTTCAGGGTGCCAGTAGCAAGCTTGGCAAGCATCTTACCAACACCGGTGGAGCCAGTGAAGGAGATCTTCTTGACGAGAGGGTTGGTGCACAGCTCAGTAGCGGCCTGGCGGTCACGGGTGGGGAGGACCTGGATGGTGGCAGGAGGAAGACCGGCCTGGACGGCAAGCTTGGTGAAGGCGAGGGCCGAGTAAGGGGTCTCGGAGGGGGGCTTGATGACGACGGAGCAGCCGGCGGCCAGGGCGGGAGCGATCTTTCGGGTGATCATGGCGGCGGGGAAGTTCCAGGGAGTGATGATGCCGCAGACACCGACGGGCTCGCGGATGGTCATGAGGGTGGTGTGAGGGGTGGACGAGGGGATGGTGACACCGTAGGAGCGGGTAGCCTCCTCAGCGAACCAGGAGATGAAGTTGGCAGCGTAGACGACCTCGCCCTGGGCCTCGGGGAGGGTCTTGCCGTTCTCGAGGGAGAGGATCTTGGCGACTTAGGTCTTGTCAGTTTAGGAGCCATTGCTGGAAAGGCAGTATCACTCACGATCCTCCTGGTTGGCGAGGACCAGCTCATACCACTTCCTCAGAAGGGCACCTCGGCTGGTGCCAGTTGTGGTCTCGAAGAACTTGGTCTGGGCGGCATCGGCGCTCTTGATGGCCTTCTGGAAGTCCTCGAGAGCGCAGTTGGCGACCTTGCCGAGGACGGTAGCGGTAGAGGGCTCAAAGACGTCAAACTTGTTCTCCTTGGAGACCCATTCGCCGTCGATGAAAGCATCCTGAATGAACAGGCTAGAGTCCTTGAGCTGTTGTTGAAGATTGCAGGTCAGCGATTGACATCTCGGTGAGGGGCAGCAGAAAGCAAAGCAAAAAGCTTCATGAGTGAGGGGCAACTCACACCAGCGAGGGCCTCCTTGTGGTAGGTTTCAGCAGCCATTGTGTATGTGTTGGAGAAGCAAATGAAAAAAATCGCCAAATACAACAAGATGACAGAGAGAGAAAGAGAAGATGTGGAGGAAGAATCAAGAGAGAAAAGCTCGAGAGGTCGGGTCTACTAAAGCTCCAAGAGCTCGCCTGTCGATAGGTATTCCACCCCAACCGACAGACGTCACATGGCCGCGTGAGAATTTCGACCCCGCCGGAGGAAGGCGCGTCTACGCCGTCAAGGTCCCGTCAATTCTCAATGGAGCACCAGTCAATTGAGGCCGTCGCCCATGGAGATGATCAATAGCCCCATACGGTTCACCTTTGGGAGTGTACCTTGAGCCGCCCGAGGTCGGGGCCTGGTACCGCTGGCGAAAAAAGCAGTGAGACCCTACTGCGTGAGGGTGACCTCCGAGACAGCCCAGACAGCCTCAAAAGAATCAAGATCCAGCCAGTTCCCGCGGGACTCGAAACCCGCAAGACCGGAACCGGAACCGGGCCGGATCCTCGCTCGGCTCCGGAGAGGAAGTTTGTGAGGGTCGTAGACGCCGCCGCCGGCTTTTAGTGGCGACGCAACAGCCGGCATCTGTCGGGAATCGAGGGGTTCATGTGGTTCAATTGCTGTTTCTGGAATGGAAGCGAACGAGGCATTGGCCTGGCGGCATCTGGGGAAATGTGGAGTACTAATTCCATGGATGTGAATAACCCTCAGATCGCTGCGTTGTCCGTGTCTCCAAGAGCCTCTACTCTAACCGCGTTTCCCATGATGAATGCTTTCTACCCCCACCTAGGCTTTGTCATGAAGAATACCTAGATACTCTTCTAGCGACTTCCTTGCGCTCCAATCCAGGGCGAGCGAGTGGGAGGTCCTTTAAGTGATGCTCTAGAGATGCTGGTCCGGATCTAGACCGGGCCGTGTTGATGTCTCATGAACATGTGGTACAAACTGACTGACCTGGGGATGCTGCACAAAACATGGAGGGTTGATGATACTCTAGACGGACAACCATTATTGATACAACACATCTCTACACCGAAACAAAATTATTCATTGAAGAACAAGATATTCATCCCAAGCTACGTAGAATTCATTCTCCATCTCCTTCGGAAGCTGTCTCAATCAGGTACATAGGTAGCTCCAAGCTAAACCCACCTGCTCCATCCATCCCGCCACCATGATGGCCATTTTTTTCTCCAAGCTCCCGACGGATCCCGACCGGCTCATGCCACGTTCGCTGGCTCCCGTTGAAAAGGTGGAATTGAATGGGGAGGCCAAGATGCCCATCTCGATCTGACAAAGCATGGTCAGATTGTTCACTTCTGTCTTCTTCTCTCGTTTCAGAGAAGAACCGAATCCACAGTCCATCATGGGACATCAACATGCCGTCGGAGCCGCCATTTACTTAGCGCCTTGATTTTCAGGAAAAGTTGGAAGCCAAAGCTATCACTGATTGACAGAAAGAGCACCTTGCATCGCAAAACGTTCGCGTCTTCGCCGACACCAGCATTTACCCCGTTAGCGCACAAGCACGCGCACCTTTATGAGCTCGATACGAGTCCGTTCTAGGAAGTTTCCTCTACAACTTCGTTACGATGGTGATGGCATAAGCATCGCTTTGGCTACAGCCAGAGGGTTCTCGGGTTAGGCGAAATACCGTACAGAGGCCACAGACGACACGTACCCACCATTCCCAGAGATTTATGCGCTTTTGCGGCCACGCATGTTAACATCATTTCTGTTGACCGTGGACCGACTATGTGCGTAGGCGTCAGTAACCGCGAAATCTAGTCAAACGACCACATCAATTGTCCTCGGAATGATAGCCTTGGTCCGTCCTTGACGCTCAGGAACAGGCTCAATGCCATAAATGCTTCGGTTTCAAGATGGTCTAGGCGGAAATTTGTCGCTTGCATTCTCAGGGCAACACCTGGAAGGTGGTTGGATCTGGCTTCAGGTTGGTACTCGGTAGGAGCCAGGCCATTGTCTCGACGATATCGAGAGAAACATAAAGCGATTATGCCCGCTGTCTCGGCCGGACCAAAAGATCCAGGAACCTTTCAAACTTACTGTCGACTAATAACCACGATTGGGACAAGCATACTGCCCAGCGAGCAACGCGCACTCAGCCCGCCCCGGAGACTTCGCACAAGTACTCGAGTCCTGTCAGGACGTCTAAAACGCACTTCCACTTGGCCTAACCTTTGAGCCATTCACTGTCGATGCACTCAACTAAACTATATATTTGCTTGTCATGGTCCAACTTCCAGGTATATATATGGCAGATGCGGCCAGCAATCCTCCGTCCCGGGCAGCTCTTGGCTCATACCTGAGGATGGCTTGCCCCTCGCAGCTTGACGGGCCCTATGACTTCGAACTGAAGCTGGACCAGTACGAGGATGGCAGGTCGCAACCACTGAATCCTCCCAAGTGTCGCCAATGATGTGTAGACATCAGCTTACGCAATCTATCACTGTCACCAGTTCTTTAATAGCCAAGGGGCTTTTCGCACAAGATAAATTGCGTTAATTCGTCGAGAGTTATCTCATCCTTGAGGGCCAGTCATATTTGTGATAGCAAAAAGTTTCTCTAGTTTCGCTATTAGGGCCCGAAAATGAGCTCTTCTTCCCTCGCCGTAGATATCTCAGACGGCCTTTACCAGCTATCCTCTAAGACAGGTGAACTCTTGTCTTGTAAAACCGTAGCTTTAGTGATAGCTACGCTTCCGCTCCCAAGCATCCCTACCTACAGATTACAGGTATTGCATTCCTGCGTATGCATTTTTGGACTATCTTGCTTCTTGGCAACACCCCGAACCCGTATAGTTGGTTCTCGATTACAATAATTGAGACATTGATTCCGTGCGACGCGGGCGTCCCCAGATTCCCAAGTTCTAATGCAGGGTAGGTCAGGGATCACTCGGCATGGGTAGGTACCTATCTGAGGTGTGTGCGCCTTCAAGCTTGCGTTGGGCTTCGCAAACTAGAGGCTGGTGAGCACATTCTTCCGAGATCGGCGGTGGCCTGCTCACGTTCAAAGAAATTAGGTGCTGCCAGTGCTCATAACCTCCGGGCATGAGGCCCTGGTTGGCAGTGGCCGGTATGATGGCCTGCTGCAGCGAGTGGCACTTCTTCCTCCAAGCACAATTACCATCGGTGATATTCTAGTTTACTATTTTATGGTATGTCTGAAAGGCTCTTCCCTGCAACAGGAGAAACAATCTTAAAGAGATTTAGAGAAGGATCTGTTCAAGACCAGGTAATATGCAGCCTGTCGTGGTGTTGAATTGTGCGAACCTGTTTGGCTGACCAGCGTGCCCGCCTGACTAAAGCTCGATTCCCCCGCACACAATTCCCCACCGAACCAACTAACGCCGACCCTTGCTTCTCCTCTCCTCAATCAACCTTGCTTGCTTGACCTTTACCTTGACCTTGGGTGGAGTTGGGCGCTCCAATCTTGAACCTCTATTCAACCCACTCGAGACCTTCTCGTCCTCGCCTCGATCTTAACCCTGGAGTCGTTTTCATCTTGAGCGCGTCAAGCATCGCGCTGCTTCATCCGAGAAGAAACATGCCATCCTCAGCACAGGGTCCCCCACGACGCAAGCACGTCACCACAGCTTGCGTGCCATGCCGCGAGAGCAAGGTCAAGGTGAGTCGTCGGCCAGATATTACACCCAGTTCTACACTGGCATTTCATGGCCATGAACCAACTGACTTCCCCAGTGCGATGGAGTATCTCCCATCTGCTCCAACTGCAAAAACAAAAACAAAGATTGCCGATACCAAGCAGGTGATGACAAGCGCAAGTCAGTCATGATCCCGCTGTCGCATTCACTCATGCTCACTATCCTATGCGCAGACTTTCTCTTCGCGTCGCCATCGAGCTTCTCTCTGGACGCATCGAGCAGCTGTGCAATTTCATCGGCGAAAATTCACTTGAACCTCCACTCATGCCCAAGGAGGAACAAGAGGCTCTCATCAAGGTACTTGGCCATCTAAAACTGACGCACACCTTTGCCAGCAAAGATGCTGAGAGGGCACCATCAAATGGCACCGCCTCTCCTCGCCAATCACCAGGCCAGAACCAACCAAACGCAAATGCCGCGATTCAGTCACTCCCTCCTCCCCCAGCACCTTTGCCGGTCTGGGATAGGGTTGATGATGGTGCACAGGTTGCTGTCGTCACTCAGCCTGATTTGATGGCTCCTCCACACGCCATAGGAGACTTGGATGGCCTCGAGGTCATCGGACGCCCGACTTCAGATGATCAAGTCTCTGGCTCTCTGGCAGTCAACCCTCCTTCTTGGACTTGGAGCAATCCTGAAGACCCAAACTTCAACTTCCAGCCCCCGTTTGCCCTAGACTCGGACACCATAGGCGGCATGCTTCCGTTCCCGACTCCTGGGTCAGGCGAGCACCACTCGATCAAACTACCTAGCGGCCCGGGATCCGACGAGGCAATCAGTGACACAGAAAGCACCGAGGTACTCGTCGACCAGCTTTCTGATCGCATCGGATCCCTGCAAATAGGACCTGGGGGACAAGTGCGATACTACGGGCCCACATCTAACTTCAATCTTGTCGAGATGCCTGCGCCTGATAATCTTACTGTTCATCGCACTGTTCGAAACAACGGGCAAGAATATCTCGACCGTCTTGGTATCGGCAAGTCTGTGCCAGCTGACCTCGAGGAGCATCTGGTCAACCTCTACTTTGCTTGGCAAGATGCAGCCTTTCATGTCGTAAACCGAGCCATGTTTGAAGAAGCGAGGATCAACTGGCGCGACAGCAAAGAAGACACGCAATACTATTCAGAAGCGTTGCTCAACTCAATGTGAGTCTACCTCTTGACACTGATGCAGGTGGCTGACATTTGTGGAGATGCTCCTTGGGTGCTGCCTTTGAATCGAGACACCATCCAACATTTGTCACGTTTCCCAAATCCCTGTCCGACTTTTTTGCCGACAGGGCCAAGGCACTTCTTGAAATCGAACTTGACTGTCCCTGCTTGGCGACGGTGCAAGCCATGGTTGTCCTCAGCAGTCACGACATTGGCTGTAAACGAGATGCGAGGGGATGGCTCTATAGCGGTAAGTGAACCTGTCGTAAACATGAGCCAGTACTGACTAGTTGCAGGGATGGCTATGAGGCTGGCCTTTGACATGGCTCTTCATGTTGACTTGAGTCCGTATGTGGCGAAGAAAGCCGTAACTCAGGCGTCTGCGGATCTGCGTCGCGACATTTTCTGGGCAGCGTATACAGTTGACCAGTAAGTACCTCCTCTATATTCGGCTGCCCTTCTCTAACGGACTCTGAAGCATGTGGGGATTCTATCTCGGACGGCCGTTCCGCATCAACATGGAGGATGTCACGGTTGCCAAGCCTGTCGGAGATATCAGACCCGAAAAGTCAGGACAATGGATTCCTTATGTCTCCAAAAAGTCTTTTGAGGAGCTCACCCCTCTACCAGACTACACAGATGAGCTGCACCGACAAAGGACCCTCCTCAGCGAGATAATGGTTCCTCTTGGATACGCTCTGTGAGTCTGGCGCTCTGACAGTCTGAATTGAACATCACTGACCTGGATATAGGTATGGAAGCAGAAAGATTCCAGCTGCTACTCTGCAAGAAATGAATGTCCGGACTGTCGAAGAGTTGCTCAATTGGCGAGCTGATCTTCCCGCTGTGCTCCAAGTTGATCTCGATGACCGCGAGACGCCATACCTCCCACATGTCATCCTGCTGCAGTCAGTATACAGCCCATACTTGCTGAATCATGCTAACAATACCTCAGCATGCAATATCACCAAAATATCATACACGCTCACCGCCCGTGGATGTCACGAACTTATGCACAACCATTCCCTCCACAAGGCCCTGGAGCGGCGCACGCACGCATGATGTGCGTCGAATCAGCATACGCCATTGCCAAACTCCTACAGCTCTATGAGATACGCTATGCACTTCGCCGTATGAACATTCAAGGCGTAGGAATCGCATGCTCAGCGGCGTTGCTGCTCATCTTTGCCGCCGTGACAAATTACCAACGCCAAGGTGAGAATGAGATTGGTCTCCATCTGAGTGCTTGCTTCAGGGCACTAGATGAGCTAGGAGCTACATGGGAGAGTGCCAAGAGGGCCAGAGACTTTCTCGTCCTGTTACAGCGGCAGTGGGAGCTCCACGGACGGACGGCAAGAGCACGACGAACCTCGCCAATCACAGCGGCCGACTCTGTTCCTCGGAAGCGAACGCGAACTTCACTCGATAATGGCCAAGTTCATGGTGTATCACCGCCTCAGCTTCGACAAGGGCTTCTGGGGCAAACGGGCCCAGCTGACATTGAGATGGGCCTTGACCTTGACTGGATCTTCACGGGAGATGTGTATCCGATGCCTCAAGGTCCGATGACAGATCCGTGAGTTTGAGGTATCCTGAGCATCACGAGGTGGGCTGAAGGTATAGCTGGGCCTCGTTCTGCCACTCGAGTCTACCAACATGCTTCTTGCATGGCACACAACATTGACACAACCATCCATGAGAAGGCTCAGTATCATTGAGACAAGATCATGGAGACGATTGTCTAGCTCTACGCCTCAGGCACAGAAAAATCCGGGAATTCTTTTCCCGTCCTAACCGAGGACAGCTATGCCTGGCTATGGGTCATCACAACGAGAACGACCAGTATCATTCGTATCCTTCGAGCACCCTGCTGGGTTTCGGCTCAGCTTGTATATGGCTCATTGGGTCAGCACCGGCTCCCGCCTCCAAATACCAAGAACATACTTCGCACATCTTTGGCATCTACTACCGCCACAGGCTCACCTCAAGCTATGGCACGACTCGACTCAAGTGCTCATCTGCAACACGTTGACGATTACCGCAAGACATCCTGAGAGGATCTCAGCATGAACGAACATCAGCCAGCTTGGTTCCTTCAAAAGGGGACTTGAAGCATCTTGCTTCAGATTACCAGCCCCTTCTTTGGATGTCCTAATCAGGAGGCAGCTGGGGCAGTGGCCTTTACTACATCTTTTTCTTCGACCAGCAGACTTCTGGGCCAGCCCTCGGCTCCAACACCCCCCTAGAGGGTCGGCCCTTGGCCCCAGGACTCGACAGGGCCGGCCTTTCAACGCTGGACAAAAACTACCTTTCGCTCAACAATCGACTCATCTGACGAGGGGCACACACCTGGGTACAAAGGTCAACATATTGGAGAGATGGCAACCGTAACGAACTCATATCCTCTCTATTTGAGACAGCATTGGGAGGGTTAACAGGACGAACTCCTTGCCGTCTGAGGGCAGTTACAGTCATGAATCTTGAGCCCTATGGTGGGGCAAAACCACTCAACGTGGTTCGCCGACTGGAGGTCGTTGAAGTAGCCAAGGCGATCCTGAATGCCCATAGCCAAGGCGGTCCTGAATGCGCATAGGTGGCTAAAGGCTTTCACCTCGGCCCATTATACATGGATTATCTCTTGGGGACTATATAGCCAAGGCTATCTTCAACACCCTAGCCAAGGCGATGCTGAACGCCCATGGCCAGCTGTTTGGACTTGTCAAGCAGCTCGGATATTCCGTGAGATCACCCTCAACAACAAAAGATGGTCAAAGTACCCGAAGTACGCCCTTATTGGGCCGCCCGGTTCTTCTTTACCTAAAACACGACGAATTCAAGGGCGGAAGACATTGATCACACGGCCGACTCTACAAAGCCCCCTTTTTGGGGTGGAGGATGAAAGATTTCACCCATGTGCCCTACTTGATAGGGTGGGTTCGGTTTCGTTTCAGTCATTATGAGGAGAACAAGTGTACGCGTCGCTCAACTAACTGGAAACGGCATCGGAGTGAGGAGTCTCCATGGTCCCGCCATAGCGGGAGAGGGGGATGGGTTTCCATATTACCCCTTCTCTGGGGGTGTATCACAACCCTTTCAACTACATCTCCAGTCTGTCAAGATCTCATGTTGGGAAGGCGACCAGAGAAGTAAACATCACATTGGTGTTTGCTTCTCTGGGTGTATCATATATCCCCGGCATCTTGAACTGATGACCAGTGGGATCCTTCTTCGAGACCGAAGCAAGGTGTATCACGAAGAGGCGCGATCTCTTCATGATCGCTTTGGCAGCATCGCTAAAGTTGAAGAACTGGACACCGCCATGCCCAGGCAAATAGACCAGAGAAGCAAACATCACATTGCCGTTTTGAGGGCCTTCGACTCACCGACATGGGGGAACGAGCCCCTGGCTCTGGGATGAACTTCATGTCTCTCTGGCCAAATATCATCACATTGGCATTCTGAAGGCCTTTGGCGCATTCGAAATGGCGGAACGAGCCTCCATGGTACCCCTTCTTGGGGCCCCACAGAAGCAAACATCACACTGGTGTTTGCTTCTCCGGGGTGCGTCTTGCATGCCTTGAGACTAGATCGCCAGCTGGTCAAGATGGGCCTCACACGAAGGACGGGAGTATATGTCGCAGCATCCGACATAGGGGAACGAGCCCCTGCCTCTGGGATGAACTTCATGTCTCCCCAGGGGAGCAAACATCACATTGGTGTTTGCTCCTCTGGGGCGCATGAAGTTCATGTCTTGGGCCAGCGCATCGAGAGCACATGTTGAGAAGGGAAACTTGTCAAGACGGAGCATTTATATGTCAAAGCAGACAAAATGGCCGCCTCTGGTATGAACTTCATGTTTCCCCAGAGAAGCAAACATCATATTGGTGTTTGCTCCTCTGGGGCGCATGAAGTTCATGCCAGAGGCGAGCCCGTCAAAATCTCATGTTGAGAAGGGACAATTTTGTACGAAGGATGGGAGGATATGTCGAAGCACACAGAATGGCCGCCTCTGGCATGAACTTCAAGTTCTGTCGAGCCAGCATTGCTAGCTCGTTAAGATCTTGTGGGGGAAGGGAATGATGGAGAATAATGTCATTCGAGATGGCTAAGGCGAGGCAGATCAGACATCTGATGGCAGGCATCTTGAGCACAACTTTGAGCAGGGGATGGGACAGATGTATCTGGGAAAGATTGAGGGAGGAGGAAATCTTCGGTCAAGACACAGGTCAATGGTGATGCTGCTCCGGATAGCAAAGACAAGAGAAGGGAAAGATGGAAGGTATAAAAAAAAGAATAAATAATTTTCTTACGCCTGTCTGCCCTTGACGTGATCAACTCTCAGTGCTAAGCCTCGATTGATGCTAATGTATGCTCATATTGTTACTCGTGGCTATGCAATGCAATCTACCCATACCTATGCCACTAATGCCAGACCTACGCAGTTGAAATGTCGTTAATTATACAAACTCCCCATGAAGACCAATACCCGCCAGAGAATATCGAATGCAATCCATGAAAGCAACAACTCCTAAACCAAAAAACGCTCAGAAAACAGTATCACCCCTATACGCCTTATCAACAGTCCCCTTACAAACCTCATCCTCCATCCTCTTCCCATCCCACATAACATACCCAATACCTCTAAGTCCATAAACAAACCTCATAGGAGCGAAAGCATGATCACCCAGACGGAACCTCTCGTGTACTCTGTCATAGTATACCTTTGTCCACATCTGTCTCGGATGATCGTCGTCCTCGTCGACTTCTTTTGCGAGTAGGTCCATGTCTGCTACTCGCCATACACCTCGTTTCTCGCTTGGTCTCTTGCCGCGGTTGAATTCTTCTAGGTCTTCTTCTAGACAGCTTTGGCAGAGGTTGCTTGCTTCGCCGAGAGAACATTGCCATTCTTCATAAGTAGAGGCCTTGAGTAGTTGGCTTAGTCGAGGGAGACCAAGAGATAGCTACACATATTAGTCAACTTGACTTAAAGTGTTAAAAGGCACTTACGCATCGTTGCTCTTCGAATAGCTGCGTCTTTTCAGTCAACCACTCTGTCAGGTTCTCACCCCATTGAAAGCCATTAACAACGACTTGACGATAGGCTGGAGTAGCCGACAGGATGGTCAGCATAACTATTTTACCACACAAGATGTTAAAAGTCGTTCAAAACAAAGGAGTGGAAGGGGGAGTCATCCGTTTAATATACGAACGAAGGTGTTCTAGGGACGCACCACCGGTCAGTCTCGTCTCGAGATAATCGTAAACACAAGCCAGTTGCTCATTCACCCAAGGTGAATGTCTATCAAAGAAGAGTTTCTTCTGCTTCTTTTCCGGCTTTGTATCTTCTTCTTCTTCATCATCGTAATAATCGTCATCGCCGTATCCAGAAGGAAAAAGGTCTTGTTCCTTATCAAGAACCTCTTTATCTAGAAAGAGGTTTCGATAGATCTGAAAGCGGTATAATGCTCTTGAGATACGATACTCTTCTCCTGCAGAGAGACCTTGGTCATCAGAGATTGGCTCGTCGCTGTTTACACCGTAGAGTCTACGTAGCGAGCAGATGGTAAACTCTTCACGTAGCTCCGAGAGGGCATCATCGATGCGTCCGACCTGGATAGCTTGGCCGAGGGACAAGTGTAGTAGACCACCGAGGGGAGTGTCGTAGCACTTTGTCAGGAAGGACTCTGCGTCTAGGCCGTGAAGATCTCTGACGGACTTTTGCGAAGTGTATGCTGCAATGGCCAAGGGTAAAAGGTTCTCTGGGATCTGGGAGCGGAGGATGTCTAGGGGTAGGGATGGTGTGTCTAGTAGGGCAGAGTAGAAGATTCGGTGGCTTAGTACTATGGGGGGTAGAAGCTGGATATTGTCCAGTAGACGGAGGATGTCAGCGACGAGATGTAGCGGCAAAGATGTTATAGAAGCCATTGAGTGTCTGTCAGAGTGTGAGAGATGACAAGAAGGAGCCAGCTCCAGGTCTCGTTCGATATATAAGAGATGACCCATGGTTTATAGGAGAATCTCGGAAGGACTCAAACGTTGCATGGACGATTAATGGCACGACTTACACCGTGCCACGTTGGTCAAAGCACATGAAGTCGACACTGTAGTGGTATTACTGGCAGACAAAGTGGTCTCATCCATCTCCCCACACTCGCATTCCGCACCCTTGGATCTAAGATATCGAGATAGATTGACGACATTTTATTACGTGGAGAAGTACGGGGTTCCGATATGATATCTGAATATGAGGGGGGGAAAAGTCTGGGCATTTTTCAATTTCATTATATTCATTGAGTATCAGCATCCAATTTTTGTCTACTGAACAGAGTCTATGGTTTCCAGTTTCCTTTTTTATTTAACCGTTAACCCCCTTTTTTTGTCTATCCATCCATCCATCCCCTCGATTCTTTCTCTCTCCGAGTCTGTCCGATCCGAAAAAAGCGCATCTAGGTCCATGCGCGCCTGAGATGCGCGGCCCGAAAATCCAACGGCCGAGCGGCTACCACCAACGATATCGTCCGTTTCATCGAACGTCTCTGCCTCAGGCCTCAGCGACAGCCTCCTCGGGAGACTCCTTCATGCAATCCTCCTTCTCGACCTCGATCGATGGAACAACGATGCCAAACTTGTCGTAGGGAAAGTCGACCAGGCTGTTCATGTACTCGGCCCAGCCATCGTTGAGCTCCCCAACCTGATGAAGGTCAACCTCACCAGCCTCACCAGTACGGCCTGCAAGGACCTCCTCCTCACGTCCAGCGTACTCCTTCTTCAGCATCGGGTGAGGACACCAGATGACGCGCATACCGGCACGACGACCAGCTTCGACGCCGGGGACAGAGTCCTCGAATACAAGACACTCCTCGGGGGTGATGGGTCGCTCACTGGCGGGGAGTGAATCGTTGATGGTCTTGAGAGCGAGAAGGAAAATGTCAGGCAGGGGCTTGCCTCGACCAGGAGTCAGACGAGAGTCGTCACCCAGGACACGACGGTGCGAGGGAAAGACGGCGAACAGCTCCTTAAGGTGATCCGTCTTGACGCGAAAGTTGCCCAGGTGGGAGCTAGTAGCGAGGGCAATGTGAACGCGGTGAGGCTCACCGTCGCTCCCGTTGGTCTCGGCCTCAGCGACAGCAGCACCATCCTTGACATCCCAGTAACGAGTGCGACCGAGATGACCCAGCATGTCAACAATACCAGGCAGAGGCTGAGTATGAGGGAACAACTTCTTCTGCAGAGCAGTGTTCTCGGCGAGGTACTCCTCGGGGGAGATGGGAAGCTGAGCCCAGTCGTGAAAGATCTTGTTGGCCTGGGGTCCAGGTCGACCCTGGAGCTTTGCCTTGATGGACCAGGGCAGGGTTCCTTTGCCGTACTTTTCGAGGATCATGTTGATGCAGTTGGTGTAGATGTCTTCGGTATCGAGAAGGAGGCCGTCCATGTCGAAAAGACAGGCCCGAACGGGTGGGAAGCTGTAGAAGGTCATGGTCAGCGTTGATTGTTTTTCGTTATCGCAAGCAGATCAAAAACATACTCGGTACGAGGAGCCATTGCGGCGGACAAAAGGGTGCGAGAAAGGGCAAATGGGTATCAAGCGAGTTGAGGGCTCAAAAGAAAAGCAAGTACAAAGTGCCAAAAGAGAGGGAAGCTCAGCTTGAGGAGAAAAAGAGAAGAGAGAGATTGCGATCGAGGTGTTTTTTTTTTATCTTTCAGCTGCTGGAGGTGACGCGGGGCAGTGATAGCGATAGCGGGAGAGGTGACTCTTCTGACCGTGATTCACTTGCACGTGGCGGGGAGTTTGAGGTGCCCGCTGGGCGATAAGCGTTTTGTAGGCGAGCCCCTCACTAGATCCTCACTAGAGGTCCCCCCGCAGCGGGGACTGATTCAGTGGATGTCGTTTGCGACTAAACCGGATATGGACTAGATTGCTCCGTCTCCGGGAACAACCTCCACTGGAGCCGTGAGGCTCATGGTTGCCCGTCGATCAGGAGTCGATCTTCCTTAAAGTGAACCTAGACACGACAACATCACGTCTCCATCGCATAAACAAGCACACGGCGTCTCGATTTCTATTCTTTCCCAAGATCGTCTCAAGGCATTCTCTTCTTTTAGACCGCTAGTTGCGTGGTTCATATCTGAAAAACTCTTCAACTCCCTCACCGACTAAGGTTGTCAAACCTCGCAACTCCTAGTCTGCATCACGTCAATAGTGACACGACTCCCCCTAGACCACAACAGAAATGAGCTCAACCGATAACAAAAAGGATGATGCGATAAAGAAGCCAGATGTCGAGGTGGACAAGGATAAGGCTGATGGGGTTGATGGTGAGGAGTTGAGGTTTTCACCTGAAGAGGAACAAGTATGTTGGATTTTACCCTGCATAATCTATATGGATATATCACATCATATATCACCCACTCCATTTAATAATTCCCATACATTTCAACTCCTTCAAACTCTACTCTCTTCATCCAGCCAAATATCAGCCATCTAACATCCTTAGGCCCTGGTCGAAGAATCCACCGCTGCCAAGGAAGAAGCCAACGCTCTCTTCGCCTCCAAAGAGTATCAAAATGCCTTAGACAAGTACGATGATGCAATCACCTCTTGTCCAAAGTATTTATACTTCCCACGAGCTGTAGTATACAGCAACATTGCTGCCTGTCACCTCAAACTTGAGCAATGGAAGGATGCCATCAAAGCCGCCTCGGATGCCCTGAGTTCACTGGAAAAGCTTGAACAAAAAGATCCACTACTGAATCCTGATGGAAAGAAAGAGGAGAAAAAGGAGCAGGATGATGACGTTGAAGAGGAGATTGTCAGCTCTGGTGCTACAAAAGCCGCTCCAGCTCCAGACTCTGACGACGCCGTCAAGACTCTCAAAGCCAACATCCAACGCATCCGCAGTAAATCCCTCATGCGCCGAGCCCGAGCTCGCTCCGAAGCAGGCGGCTGGCAAAACCTAGCCGGAGCAGAAGAAGACTACAAGACCCTCGCCGCCAAACCCGAAAGTCTAGCACCAGCAGACCTCCGCATAGTCCGAACCCAACTACGACAATTACCACCACGCACGAAAGCCGCTCAGGAGAAGGAGATGGGGGAAATGTGGGGGAAACTAAAGGATCTGGGGAATGGTATTCTTAAGCCTTTTGGTCTTAGTACGGAGAACTTTCAGATGGTCAAGGATGAGAAGACGGGTGGGTATAGTATGAATTTCCAGCCCGGCGGGGGCTCCTCTGAGAAATCCTAAGGATTTTTTGAAGCAATCGAAAGAAAAGAGAAAGGACAAGTTTTTTTTCTTCTAATTCTGTTGAGAAAAGTCCCAGAAAGATAGAAGAGAGTTAATGGACATGCCAAGAAACTCCAACGCCGTCTAAACAAACCTCGACATATACTTGAGACACACACTCCTTTTTTTTTTTTCAACAACTCACAACTCTCAGTACCTTACATCTCTCACAAGTTGATTGTGAACCATCGTCTCAGAGAGAGGGAGGGTTGAACGAACCCGTCCGGTTTGGCGGTTCGTACCAGTTCTGGTACGGATGGTTGGGTAACTTGAAATCAGCAAAGCTCAGTGGGTTCACCGGTGTCTTTGTTCCCACTGCAGCCATCACAGGCGGTGTTGATACCCTCCCTGACATCAAAGGCATAGAGGCTCTTCGCACGGATGGCATCCCTTGACTCTGACTTGAGTCCGCCTTTGGACTCGAAACGGGTAACTTCATCCGTTCCCAACCCCAGACCTTCTTAAGTTCCATCTCCACTGCGCTCAGACGCCAGCCGCTCGTCGTGTTGATCCTGTCAAGCATGTCGAGAACCTCGGCCTGTTCGCTGGGGTTTGTGAGGACGGCACCAGCGATCGCTAGGCAGCGGATAGCCACGATGGAAACGCTACGGTCGTTGGTGTGCGCTACGATGCCGCAGACTTGGTACGCGTGGTGAAGTTGCAGAAATCGCATCCTTTCGGAGGATGTGATGGACTCGAGGGGATGTGTTTGTGAGAGGATGCAGTGAGCGGCGTGGTAAAGCAAACGACCCAGCGTTGCTTCTCGCTGTATCATCCTATCTCAGGTTAACTTGGACCTTCACTAATATTTCATAGGAGTTCGCTTACCATATGCGAGGGAATGACGACTTTGCAGCCGACTTGGACTGCTTCACATAGCCAAACGGATGCATCGTCCTAGGACAGTTGTTGTTCCAGTCATCGCACAACCTCTTCAGTTCGTGCCACTGAGACATGCGGTTCCCCAGCCAGATCTGTTCATCACTTGGGCCCATGTCCTCAGGCTTGGTCCTTGTCGCTCGAAAGTTGGCAACCTTGGCCACGATGTAGAGAATGCGGTGCACCCACGCCTGTTCATTCCCAATCTCACTTTCAGGCCCCTGACCAGAAACTTCAAAGTCAACACCCCATTCGTCAGGATTCCATGTCGTCTGCCAGTTGGCTGCCAGACAGTTAAGAACCTCGATCCCAATGTTCAACCAGAAACAAGCTGATCCGATACCAGTGCTCCTAGCATTCCACCCACATTCACGTATCAAAGCCCTTGAACCTGCAATGTGGCTCATCCTCTGTGCGGGCTTCTCACACATGATCTCGTACACGTTGAGGACGATGGCAGTGGTGGCGCACTCGGCCGTGTTCCGGTCAGGGTTCTGCAGACTGCGGAGAAGCTGCGTCGTGGCCGTGTTGTAGTAGAACAAGGCCTTGTCGTGGTTCTCTGGTGAGACGAGGGAGATGTGCTTGACTCCACAGGCCAGGAGAGCGTTGAGGAGCATGGTCGACTTGAGGGCGTGGTACGGTATGTTTCTACCAAAGTGCTTGTCCTTGTTGAACGAGTCCATCCATACACCAACCTCTTCGACAAAGATCTGCATGTAGTAGACTTCATCAGCCGAGGTTAGAATGTCGCGTCCCATGGTCTCGCTGGGGAATGGTTGGATGGGGTTGTCGTGAAAGCCCTGCTCAACAGGTGCTCTCTCCATCCTTGACGGCTTGTCAAACTGGGGCATTTCCAAATCGACGGTCTCAATGGTTGCTTGGTGTGGGGATGGTCGTTTCCTTACTGCCACAAGTTGCTCCTGGTTAAAGTCTGGTCGCGGGGTTGTGGTGGAATGGGTTGACGATGAGGGAGTTGCAATATTGGAAACGTCGCTTATCATTCCTCCTCCATCATTGGCTTCAGCCCTTGCCATTTCATCTTGATGCTGAAGCAAAGATGTCTCTGAAGCCCTCGGGGTGCTATCGTCAGGAGCCATATAATCGTGGAGCCGCCTCGAGCCCGGCCTATCAGTCGGAGTCGGCTCCGGATACTCCTCCTCCGTCTTTAGAGGCTTCGGATCCTCTTTTTCGCTGACACCATCTGGGCCCAGATCATATGGGGCATAGCGACCTAGACCACCCTGGTACTCGGATGCGATCTCTCGAGATTCGTCTTGGAACTCGACTAACACGGGTCAGCACAACTTCTCCAGGATCGACTGGTAATTGCGTACCTGCCCACTCCTCGGGAGGTGGCATAGAAGCAGGCCTATGGAGGTTAATTTCAAGAAAGTTGAGACGTACTCCTCGTTTGCATTCGCGGCCTCGCTTGCGACAGTTGAGGCAATCCGGCGAGGCTTCATCGCACTTGAGGTGGCGCTCCCGACACGTAAGGCATCCGGTCCGTACGCGTTTTCCCTTTGCCGGTGTTGAAGCTGAGGTCCCAATTGCTCTTGGAGTCGTCATCCCTCTGGCGTTTTCCACCGACGAGACTGCCGGCGGCGTCTGATGGGTTCCTGTCCCGTCGGAAACCGGGAATCTCTGGTGATGAAATTCGAGAGGAGGACTGAATTGAGGAGGATGGTTGTCGGCCGTGTAGGAGAGCGATGGTTGGCCATGCCACTCTTGGGAGAAGGGCATGGTCTGTCTGTTTCCAGAGTCGTCATTTTGCATCGCCGCACCGAGGCTAACACCAAGCACGGCGATGTCATTGAGGCTTTGGTGCGCAGACACAGTTATCCGCCTGGCTCTCCGGGCAAGAGGCCAGGTGAGGGTTGAGTGATTATGTCCAAGTTTGCCGGGGGAATGGTTGGTTGGTGTTGGTGTTAGTGTTTGGTAGGTGTTAGTTGTTTGAACACAGAAAAAGAGGTCAGGACCTATGATATCCTCCAACCTCGGGCAACCTCTTGTTTCAATGCCACTCTAGACAACCAACAAGAGACTGCGATGAAATCATAGGGATCCACGTCCACGGTCAACAGCCGGTCGGTTCCTGAATCCCCGAGTCGGGAGACAAGGCCGCGAAAGCAGGTTCGGGATTGAGAGCCGCCCCACCGTCGGAGGTAGGACCAGGCAGGCAGCGAGCAGCGCGCGCGATAGGGCCGGCAAACGGGGACGGATGCAAGAGAATGAACCGGAGACGGGCTGCCTGCAAAGGACAAGAAGAAAAAAACTTTAGGGACGGCAATTCCCAACGATAACCGAGCTCCTTTCCTTTTCTCTCAGACTCTAATCAAGCAAAGCAAGCAAGCTTCTTGGGGGGGGTGGGTTTACCCTGTCCCGCCGAAACCCGAGGCACTGGGTCAATCTATATGAGCAGCGACCTAGGTAGCGAGCAGCCCATCCATCCATAAGAGAAGAGACAATAGATACAGATGCTCTAGTTAGGCGGTCCGGGTCCCTGTCGTGCGAGTACGAGTGGCATTCGGCTGTGATTCGGGAAAGGCAGGCTGACAGATGCTGAGACCATTACACGGGCATGGCTTTTTGTGTATCAATTTCTCTGTCTGTCTGTCTGCCTGATTCTCTTGTACTGCGTTCGTTCTCAAGAGACAGAGACTTTAGAGTGAGAGATTTTAAGACGACAGACAACTCTGGGCATTGGGACCGCAACCCGTCTGTGATTCGCATGACAAATCCATGCATCGCTATCAGTCAATATCAGAGACAAGAAGAAAAAGAAAATATACGCCCCCCGGCAGAAAGTCAAACTGGGACGGGAGCGAAATATTCCTCCCTCCCCCCCATGTGCCGGATATGACCTCTCTCTCACATCCATGCATCGTACATGTGGCGCCCAGGATCATGACTTGGTCCTCTGCCGGAAGCCGGATTGACAGGACATGCGTTAGGAAAAGGGGGGGGGGGGAGGAAAAGAAAATGTCTCTGGATAAAAAATTTTGGGCCAATATCGTCATGTCCCTTCCTTCCATCCGCCGGCCTTTTTCGCTTATTGAATCGATTCGCCTGTCAATATCCCTCCCCTCCCTCACTCCTCGTGTGTACGGTTTGTCTCGTCCTGCGGCAACGCCCTCCATCAGACGATGTGCTGGGATACACGGCTTCGAGTCGTACTGGTACACATACGCCTACATTGCTCAAAAGTGTAAATTGCAGTTCTGTGGTTGCGTGGCACGCCAAGTCGAGCTGAAAAAAAAGCAGAGTCGAAAAGCGATGATGGGAGAAGGTACCCCCTGTTGTGCGTCCTTGGGCTCGGAGGTGGTGGTCTCTTTAGCTAGAAGCCTAGAAGTCTAAGTCTTTCATGCATCTTGAGATGACTTGCAGATGGTGTTGTGCAACACCGAAAGTAGGCCGAAGGTCTGTTCGATCGAAGGGCCCATCTAGATTACGAGTGTATACAGAAGGTTTTCATGTTTGACGTCAATGATACTATACATCTTCCGTGTCGCAGTACCTACCTATGGACATAAAAGAAGAGGGATCAAAACAAGTGTTTATACAATCTCTGGCGTTCTTTGGAGGTTCTCAGAGTTAACCTTCCCGACCCAACGTTCCAAGGACACTACACTTAACCCACGTCTCTCTCATCCATGGATCACGATTGTCGAAATGGCAGAATCGACAGTGGAGAGTTCCAAGTGTTCACTCCCTAGTTACATACTTATCTCACAATTTACCTGGATACTTAGGATCACCACCCTGCAAACCAAATGAATCAGCGACAGAGAAAATGAGAGAAAGAATAGGTCTTTTTTACAGAACTATCTACGCATTTTTTATGATTAATAATTATAATTAAGACTCCATCAACTCCATGATCATAATTACGTGGAGGATATAAACGAGCAAGTCTTGCCGTGATAATGACCAAAGCGCACTGGCTGGTGTTCCACAACCACCCAACCAAATTTCAACCTCACTCGCCAAACTCTTCCATAATCTCGAATTCCTAAACCCTTCACCAACGAGAAAAAAAAATGGCTTCTTCCGCACCGTCACCGAAATCGATCCTCCGCGGTCACAAATCTCAAGTGCACGCCGCCGTCTTTATCAGATCAAACGAGCGACTCGTGACAGGCGACGCAGATGGCTTCGTTGTCGTTTGGGACTTGACAATCATGCGAGCGAAGGCCGTTTGGCGGGCGCATGAAAAGGCCATTTTGGGGATTCGCGGCTGGGGCGACGACAAGATTATCACGTAAATTATCAACTTGCTTATGAGAGGGAGATGCTAATTGTGCGGCAGTCATGGGCGCGATATGAAGCTTATCGTGTGGAAGCTCGGTGAGGCGGAAGAGGAGCGTCTTAGCAAGGCGCTACCCGTAGAGGATGTTGCAGAGGCTAGGGCGCAGCCTTGGATGCTTCATCTTCTTGAAGTCAATACCCTCAACTTTTGCGCTTTTGCTGCTACTTCCAGCTCGCCCGGTCCTTTTGACGCTGCGTCCGAGATTCTCGTCGCTGTGCCCAATACCTTGGCCTCTGACGCTGTAAGTCTCGGTCCTCTTTCCAGCATTCAGGTACCAAACTCATATGCAAATAGATTGATATATATACGCTGCCGTCACAAATGCGGATACATACCCTCAAGGCCAAGGACAAGACGGGGATGGCCATGTGTCTTACTCTCCTCCATCACAACGACGCTCTCACCCTCATTGCCGCGTTCGAGAATGGATACACCACCGTCCAACGTCTCGAGTCTGATGGCCAATGGACAACAACATATCACTCCCAGGCCCACTCACAACCTGTTTTATCCTTGAGCGTATATCAAGATTACTTCATCACTTCCAGCGCAGACTCTATCGTTGCCAAGCATCCCATTCCATCAGACCTCTTTTTCCCAATCGAAAACACGGAATCACAAAACAGCACTGAACGTGTCATTGAGATAATAGAAGAGGAACCCAAAGCTTCCAAGTCCCTTTTATCAGCAGCTTTAAAAGGCTCAACTTCACAGAGCAGCACACCAGCTCCACCTCGGAAAGGTGTTCCCTGGAAAGATCCCCTCAAGACCATCAACACGAAACATTCCGGTCAACAGAGCCTCTCCATACGTTCCGACGGAAAGATATTCGCCACAGCAGGCTGGGACTCCAAGGTTCGAGTCTACTCTGCCAAGACGATGAAGGAGTTGGCAGTGTTGAAATGGCATCAAGTTGGATGCTATGCCGTCGCCTTTGCCGATGTCACCATTTCAGACGCAGCAAAGGAGAAAGAGATCCAAGAAGCGAACGAGTCTGAAACCCAAGACCAAGGTATCATGAGCAGAAGGACAGGTTCTCTCATCGGAATGGGCCTCAGTGTCAAGGACCAGCGAATAGCCACGGCGAGAAAAACGCATTGGATTGCAGCTGGTGCCAAAGACGGGAAAATCAGCTTGTGGGATATATATTAAAACCTATCATCACTCCAGGCTATCCATCGCTTACTAAATCAAATCATATCAAATTATTCATGTCCGTTCTGTCATTGCTCATATCCTTTGCGGTGTGAGCTCAAATACAATGCCACCCAGCGGCGTATCTTTCAAAGCACAACTATCGCCAGTCAGTCAGCAACGCCAACATACACAATGCAATGCAATGCAATGCCCAAACGGTATTCCCTCGACTCACCTTGATCAGCTCACAATCCTTCGACCCCGTGATGCGTTGACCTGTGGATATCCCATCAGCCATCATCCATCAGGGAGCATAGCCAACAGCGTTGACAGTCTTGAGCCTCACCATCATCAGACGCATAGCCGAAGAATCCTCATTTGACAAGTCCCACCATATCCTAATGATCCACGCTGCCGCGAGAGCATCGCGCATGTCGGGGCTCATCTCGGCGGCAGTGATGACCAAGCTCATGCTCGCCATCTCATCCTTTACCTCCCTAGCTATCAACTCCCCCTGCGCATCCCTCCATTCATATCCAACCGCCTTATCCCGTGAAGGGCTCACTTCGAACAGCGCATCTTGGGCTTCAAGCTTTCGATCGGCACCCTTCACTGCACGCTCAAAGCGATATCCCTTTCCATGTCTTAGTATCCCACCAGATCGAAAGGTAGAAGCTCCAAACGAGCACAGAGTACGTCGCGTCGCGGCCTCGGCGTGGTATACAAAGTTGGGAAACTCTGCAGCTGTCGGATGTTTTAGATCGAAGAGGTGTCTATTCCGAAGGACAACCTGTGGTGTCCCGGCTGATGTCTTGACGACTTGATCGACCCGCTCGACTTTTACGCTTCGGTCCGTTTCGTGCAGGTACCCGATAGAGTGGGAGAACTCGTACAGAGGCGGCGCTTGAGGGTCGGTCGAGTAGATGAAGCGACCCGAGATGTAAAGTGTTGCGGGGCCGAGGACGTTTTTGGTGGGGTGGCTCGTGGTATTGGTGATGGTTTCGTAGGAGGGGAGGAGGTCCTGATCAGGATAGTCCGGGGGTAAATCTTCCATTGTGAATTATCTCAGAGAATAATGGAGAAGAAAAAAAGGTTAGATAACCGAATCGACGGGGGAAATCGCCAAGAGAAAAATGTCGCGTGAGCTTTTGTCGTGTTGTGTTGTACCGCGGTTACTCATGACGTCGCGAGATCATGATCCCACCCCAAGATAATATATATACTCTTTACGAGACCCCCCGCTCTTCTAGTCGTAATTGGTCAGCTATTTGTCCTACCTAGTTTCAAATGAATTATTGCGCTAGATGATAAGGCATTCTTCAGGAGCTCATCCACAATATGGAAACTGTCAAATTACATCTAGACATTAGGTGCTACAGCGTATTGAGCCCCAACCAGCGTATTACGTAGCTTGCTGTGCCACAGTTGGCGTATTGGCTACTGCGACTCAGCCACTGTAGCTCAGAGCTTTGACCACTTCATTTGCTGCCAGCCACTTTGGTAGAACGGAGATATGTTTATCCGAGGATTTCGTGAACACTCTTGGTTCACTCACACAAGGTTCCTTTCTCTAAGCCATCGTGAAGCCAAGAAACAGTCGGAAGCAACAGACGGCCTAATGAAACGCTCGCACAGTATATGCGTATTGGTGATTATGTCTCTATGTTTCTATAATTTACAGATCACGTAAGGTGAAAGTTACGAAGTGAGGATATCGCAGAGTTCAAGTCAAAGGGCACTAATCAAGGGACTCCTGAGAGATCTTTTACTGCCCTTGGGCAAAATTTCGAGGCACTTATTCAGATAGTTTCACTCATCTCCAGCCAACCAGTAATTTTCACCCTTTCTTTCTTCAAGTCCATTCTCTTGGTCTCGAGAAACCAGCCTCAATCCTCGTTCGAGAACAAGCATCTTAAGCCTGGACCCAACTTCCCGAACCAGTATACTGTAGAGTCGCCTCCGTCATGAAGCTCATTTCGAGTTCCCTATAAGCACCAGGGAGCTGAGAGATCATCATAGAGGTCTCAGCTTCGCTCTGGAACCACACTGCCACCCTGCTAAGAGGCTCGATATCCTCAGTGCCTGGGGGAGCATTGGCGCTTACGTAGATCGGGGCGTTCTCGCCATTAATCTTCTTGAAGAGGATTGCAGCGGCTGCGTTGGCCTTGTTGACAAAGCGGATGCCATCCTTGGGAGCTGAGGGGTCATCGTTGATGGGTCCGTCGGTGAAGTCCTCCGGTAGGGTGTAACTCTGGCCTAAATTGATGTCGGCTGTTCTTGTGGCCTCACGTACCAGGGCTAGCGGTTGCAATAAGCATGCTACAAATGATGGATAGGTCAGGACTGGTGCTCACCTCCTGGTTGGAAGGAGCTCGTGCTACCAGCGATAGCATACGAATCCTCCCATTGAATCGTGATATTAGGAGCAACATCTGTCACACCTAGTCAGAGAATCCTAGTGGTTTAATTGAGCATGGGGGTTCGCACGGTTGGTCGAGGCGATCACATTGTAGTTGACTCTCCCACCGGCCTGGACACCAGTGGCAAAGCAGAGTTTATAACCCTGCTGGCTGAGCTGCCTGAGCATGGCATTATCAATCTGGATGTTGAGTGTTTTTGTGGCCATTTTGAACGATGGTTGAGAGGATTTAGGGGTAAAGGTAGGGTGTGCGGCTGGTTTGTACTTTTGGGCTGTTGTTGATGGGGACAAGATCGTAAACAGAAAGAAGATTGAGCCTGTATTTGTATTCATAAGGAGCATCTTCACTGGTATCTAACAAATGGGGGGTCTGACCTCGTTGTCAGTGTATGGGACGCTTTCCAGGCTTGGCTTGCATGTTTCAAAGCCAAGACCTCCAGTTGCTGGGCGATCCTGAAGTTTCGTTTGGAAGCCATTCACACGGAAGAATAGGGCAACCATGTTATTTGAGTTCCAGCCATCATATCTTGACTATTCAAACCAGCGATGTCTTCGGGGTTTGACCCCTCAACACCAGACTGGTTCCTGTTTTGCTCAACCTACTCGGAGTACGGATGTTGCTAACTACCGCTGAGTATATGTCCATACGTAAAAATAATCCATACTAGTGGCTTGCCATGCAAGTTGGTAATCACACTAACCAGCAGGATAAACTTGAAGCAAGTTGTTCTACGGAATGTGGTTCAGCAAATGTGTTGTCCTGATTACTATTCCAGATCTATTGAATTGTAAAGATAACGGCGAGTTTATATATCTTGGTAAACAAACAATGCTCATCTCTAACCCCGCAACCTGAACGTGGCTTGGTACTACAGAATACCAGTCAGACTCAGTAGGATCATCAAGGGGTATGTCTTAGGCTGGACCACGATCCAGGAGCATCAACCAGTGTCATGAGCTTTCCTCATCTATATAAGGACATATCTTCGTCCTAACAATCTTTCTAGTCTCAAACTATACAAATGAGTCCAATGACATATCACTGTCCAAAAGCAATGGCATGGAGACGTCGGTGCAGAAACGACTCAGTCAGCCTCATTCCATTCGGTTCGCATTCCCCCTCAACCGGATCCAATCCCATGCTTTCGCAAATATATCGTCTGAGCGTTTCAAGACAAAGACGAAGCTCCGTTTCCCCTTATTCTGTAGCATTCTTCCCCGCACTTGATCGAGTTCAACCACGTATCGCTGGCTGGGCAATATCACAGTACTTGAACATTGAAGCTATCAGCCCCCGTGCGACGGGGTCATAAAAGCAATCGCGTGAGTGCCAGAAATGATGCTAAAGATCAGGGATAATTATATCGGCAGCAAAGGAGAGCAGCGTTGCATGTTGATCACAACGAAGAGTTGAACTAGCAATGTCAAAACGTTATCTAGAAATACGAAGCAGGAGCCTAAACCCATCGAAAGAATCCATGTCATCTTCGTAGATACTGCCAACCGAGAACACCCAATGAGGTTGGTCCATAGCCCCAAGCGTTAAGACAACCCAGAGGAGCTTGCGGACGTCATGAGCCGCCTGTGATAGCGATGGAGGATCATGCATGCAGGACACCATGTAACCATGGCCTGGACAAAGAGTCATCATGTTTCCATTGCTTATCTATGACACAACATAGGGCGTTTTAACCTTAATCTCACCGCCGATCTTATAAGACGCCAAGACTTGCTCTCATGACAAGTGAGTTGTCATGACGCGCATAAGACCAGCGAGACAGATACCACAGGGTAATTCCAATTACAAGATTTAACAATTTTGGTATTTCAAAATGATGTACTATTTACGCCGAGCGCCTATTCCTTGAAACCAGGTGTCACCTAAGTCATGCACAGCTTACAGACGAGCTCCCAGGTTGACGTGCACAGCCTTGGTGTTGCTGTAAGCCTCGAGACCCGCCTCTCCGAGCTCGCGTCCGATTCCACTCTGCTTAACACCACCAAAGGGGATGTAGGGTTCGCTGTCTTGGCTGCTGTTGATCCACACCATACCGGCTTCGATCTCGGCGGCAACTCGGTGAGCCCGCTCGACGTCCTTGGTGAAGACGGCGGCGCCTAGACCGTAAGCAGAGTCGTTGGCCAAGCTCAGGGCCTCCTCCTCGGAGCTGAAGCGGGCGATGGCAACCACGGGGCCGAAGATTTCCTCGCGGAAGATGCGCATGGTGTCCTTGACATCGCCAAAGACGGTGGGCTCGATGAAGAAGCCCTTCTTGGTAGCGTCGACAGCCTTTCCACCAGAAAGGACCTGAGCGCCCTCAGACTTTCCGATCTGGATATAATCGAGGATGCGCTCGTACTGCTGCTTCGAAACTTGGGGGCCTTGGTACGTGTCGGAATCCCACTGGTCACCGACCTTGCTGACCGTCTTTGTCGTCTCGAGGAAGCGCTTGATGAATTCGTCGTAGATCTTATCCTCGACCAGGATACGAGAAGTGGCGGTGCAGATTTGGCCCTGGTTGGACATAATACCCATATGCGACCACTTAACAGCCTCTCCAATATCGCTGTCGGCAAAGACCAGGAGAGGAGACTTTCCTCCGGTTTCAAGGGTGATGTTCTTGAGGGTCTTGGAAGCCATCTTCATGATCTGGGTACCGGTAGCGGTGGAGCCAGTGAAAGCAACCTTGTCAACGAGCTTGTGCTCAACCAGAGGGGGACCGGCCTCGGCACCGTAACCGTTGATGGCGTTGAAAACACCAGGAGGGAATCCAACAGCCTTGAAAGCCTCGGCGAGGAGCAGGATGCTCAGAGGAGTCTGCTCGGCAGCCTTCATGACGATGGTGTTTCCGCAAGCGAGAGCGGGGCCGATCTTCCAGGCGGCCATAGCGAGAGGGTAGTTCCAGGGAATAATCTGGGCGACGACACCGAGAGGCTGGCGGAGGGTATAAGCCAGCTTGAGGGGGTTCGTGGTGATGGTTTGGCCGTGGATCTTATCGGCCCATCCGGCATAGTATCGGATGGTGTTGACAACCTCAGCGAGGTCACCACCGAGGGCATCGGCATATGTCTTGCCTATACAGTATGTCAGTACAATTCATATGTACTTAAAATTCCGTTATTGAAGCATACCATTGTCCCAGGCATCTGAAGTAGCAAAGATCTCCTTGTGCTCCTCAATGTAATTGGCGAGCTTGTTCATCAGGATACCTCGCTCGGGAGGAGGCATCTTCTTCCATGAAGGAGCTCGGAAGGCGGCGTGAGCGGCTTTGACAGCCTTGTCGACATCATCGGCGCTGGCGGCGTGAACTGTGGCAATCTCCTTCTCGGTACTGCAAGCAATTGCTTATCAGCGCATAGCTCCAAGACATTGGGTGTCTAGGGTACTCACGCAGGGTCAATTGAGGTAATCTTTCGGTCTGATGAGCCAGGCACAAACTCGTTGTTGATAAAGAGTCCAGTAGGCTGTCTATACTTAACGCCGTTAGGCGCCTCGAGGTTGACAAACAAGTCGGCCATTGTGCTGAAGCTGTGATGTGTGGTGATGAATCTGCTCAGAGGGGATAATGAAGGACGGTACCGAAGAAGCATCAACGGTCGCACAGGTTTATGGTACAAGGAGCAAAAGATACGAGAACGTGAGACCCTCAAGAGCCTAGAGCCAAGGGGAGCGCCCATCTTATAGCTGTTTGGCAGACCCCGAGTTGGGGAGGAGGGGTAGGTAGCTTTGTGAAGCAGAATACCTCCCAATCTCACTTATCGCGCCGCCTCCTCCACAAATCTCCACAAGGGTGGCGTCCCCCAAACTGCAACTGCAGATGCAAGCTTGCTTCCGAGTGGAGGGAATCGAAAGGGAGGCGCAACAGTGGGAGAGCCTGTCAAGCCGTGTCTGTTACTTAGACAAATGGTGTTCTGGCGTGGGTTGGTGACCTGTCGCAAAGTTACCATTTATTGCCTCTTTTCGGTAAGGTGGCCATGGCCGGCGGCGGGCGAGACACAGGTCGGCAATTGCTTCCCGCCCTGCAGTGCGTTGCGGGCGCGGCTATCTTTACGCCTTTTGATACTGGTCATCCCAGGGGTCCAGGGTTCCCCAGAGCCGATGACCTGCGGCAGCTTGAGCCTATGAGGAAGTTCAATTGCAGACCTTGAAGCCATGCAGCGAGTTGACGATTTTCTTGTCGTTTTGGGAGAGGCGTTGTTCGTGAAGCTCTTATCGATACCGGGCTATCGCTTGCGTACCTCGGCCAACAGCCATGAGACCTGGAGATGAACAAGAGGGCCTTTTTCTTTGCCATATCGAGGTAAAGCAGCTCAGCTTTTATGTCAATTCATTACTTTGTATCCATGCCAACTCTCACGTTCATGACCTCCACGTCAAGCCGACTACCCCAGTTTATCAGCTCTGTGACGTAAAGACGTCTTCTGCCGCCGGGCCATGAGACCGGCTCCGTTGCCGGACCGCATAACTCACCATCTTGAGCTTAGATGCCAAGCCCTCTGAAAGCCCCCGCAAACCGCTTGTGGCTGGAGGAAGTGCGGCGGTGCCAGCTGTGGCTTGCAGATCACGTGCCTGCGCATGTGATTTAGGCTGGCTCGAGTCACGGGATACTACACGTGATCACCTTCCTCACATCTCACAGCCGAATGGACAAGGATCCAGATCACCCAGATTCCAAACAGGAGACCTAGCGCTATCCCAAAACAAGTTTCAGCCAACCATTTCAGACAAAGAAAATTTCTAGTCTCGGCCTTCGGAACAATCCTCGTCTAGTGGACATTCAAAATTCGTCAGCATGGCAGCATTCAAGCTTGTCTCAACCTGAGTCAACCATAACGCTCCGCAGCTGGTCGGTGTGTCGGGTGCTTACAAAACTCCGCCCATAATCCGCAGCCTCTGCCCACTCACTTCGTACGAAATCCGTCCGTAAAGAATTGCGACAGAGAGTCGAAACAAAGGCTCGGGGAGTCACGCCGGGGAGCATCGGGTTTGAGAGTGGGTGGTCAGGGTTGTTCGGGATCTGCAGCCATTACCCGACCCAAGATTTGATTTTCCCTCTCCCTTGCTTGCAAGGACTCGCTTCGTCCTTGACCCATGCTCCAACATTTCATAGGGCTGCTACAGCACCATTCCTGCTGACGCGTGAGATGAGATACAAGGTGGACGCGGACATATTTTTTTGTGAGGAGAAGGAAGCAAAACAAAAGGCCTTGTCAAGGGATGATGCCATCCTAGCCCCCTTAAGTCCGGAGCTACCGATGGTTGCCGGGTCTTACACCAACACAGCCCATACAGATCTGCAGCTCACCTTTGGGCTATCTCCAGCTAACTCCAGTTACAACCATGGTGTTGTACAAGAGCCTTGTGTGTCGGATTAAGCATTCGTATCAATGTGTTCCCACAAATGAGTCACGGCATGGTTGTCATCGTCTCTCTCCACTCGAAATCCTCCTCATCTGCCGAAATACTGTGTATAGAGCGGACGGTGAAGCTTTTTTTTTTACAGTTATGCCAAGCGTTATCCTGGGGGTCGCTTCCTTTGAGGCTCCTCAATCTCACTGCAGTGTAGGTATCCACCGTGCCATCCGACTGGATACGGTAGATCTTTTTATCCATGGATGTTAGATCATCTCGCTCGCCAAAGGATGAAAACAGCCCAACACGTGGCAGAGATGATGCCACACGCGTCATCATGAGCCCCTTGCCATTCTGGAATACGCTCACGCTCAGTCAAAGGGAAGGTTTCTGCGAATTAAGCTACAGGGTTCTGACACCACCAACGTTTGTGTTTCGTCCGAGTCAACGGACCAAATCTCATGAACCAATGCAGAGCAAGCCACAAAAGCCTCCCGTCTCGGACAAATACAAAGCCCAGATCGACCAATATCCGCACGAGATTGGGAGGTTATTCAACTTTAGCGTCAGCGCTTGCCGAACATGTGCGGAATATGCTTACGAGATGTGTGTGTCCCTCGACTCAGAAGTGTGTGCCAGCAGAGAGAGTGTGATAACGCTTGCTTTGCTGCGGCGGACATCAAGTGGAGTCCGCTACTCCGCCAACCCTTGACTGGCTGGACAAAGACGTTATGCCCGTGCTACCACTCGTTATTGTCTTGTCGGGTCTAAGGCAGAGCGGATTTTGGGGATACGGGTTGCATCTTAACTCCTGAGCACAGTCAGATTTTTGCAAATTTGGATGTATCGGGCGCTATGGCGGTGATTCGATATAAAGATGATGGTGTCTCGCCCGTTTGATAGTGACGGTTCCAGACCAGCTTCAACCGATAACAACACTCACTCGAGCAATCCCACCTCTGGCTTGAAATAAGCTTAAATTTTTCACACACACAAAAATCCAGAGCCTGGTCCTTTTTTTACAGCAAACGATAAATCATAATGAGTGCCGAAAAGAGTAAGCTCGAGGTCCCTGAAGTGCCGGACCGCCCCGAATCCGCCACCTCGACCCTTCGAGGAGAAGACCTTCAGGAGAAGAAGGAGGAAGACGTTCAGGACAAGAAGGAGGGTGATGAGGTTGAGGATGTCACCGATGGCACTGTCGACGGTGGAGATGAGCTCAGTGAAGATGAGTACCCATCGGGTATCAAGATGTTCTTCATCGTTCTAGCTCTGGTTCTCAGTGTCTTCCTCTTCTCCCTTGATTTGGTGGGTTACTACCCCATTACCCCTTGGCTACATAATATGCTGACCCCATCACCAGACTATCGTTGCCACCGCTATCCCCAAGATCACTGAAGAGTTCAAGGGTCTTGACAAGGTCGGCTGGTACGGCGCATCCTTCTTCATGACTGTCGGCGCCTTTCAATCAACATGTAAGTCATGAAGCCGCTGAAGCCTCCCCTCAGCCCTATCGCTAACTCAAAAACCCAGGGGGTAAAATCTACAAGTACTTCCCTCTCAAGACTTCCTTCATCGTCGCGATTCTCATCTTCGAGCTCGGATCCGTCATCTGCGGTGCCGCCCCTAATGCTGAGGCCCTCATCACCGGTCGTGCCATCGCTGGTGTCGGCGCCGCTGGTCTGGGTGCTGGAGCCTACACAATCATCGCCTTCTCTGCCCCTCCCAAGAAGCGACCTGCCTTTACTGGTATCATCGGTGCCGCCTATGGTGTTGCCAGTGTCATCGGTCCTCTCCTGGGTGGTGCTTTCACCGATCACGTCTCTTGGCGATGGTGTTTCTACATCAACCTTCCCATCGGAGGTGTCTCTGCTGGTATCATCTTCCTCTTCTTCCAGACTCCTCGTACTGCCATCCCCGAGAAGGCTCCTCTCCTTGAGAAGATCCGACAGATGGACCCCATCGGTATCGTCCTCATGATGGGTGCCACCATCTCCTACATCCTTGCTGTCCAGTACGGTGGCCAGGCCCACGCTTGGGACTCCTCTATCGTCATCGGTCTCCTTGTCGGCTTCGTCCTCATCATCGCTGCCTGGGTCTTTGCCTGCTGGTACCAGGGTGAGCGATCCATGATCTCTGGCCATCTCATCAAGGACCGCACTGTCGCCGTCATGAGCGCCTTTGCCTTTGTCTTTGCCGGCGCCTTCTTCCTCGCCATCTACTACATTCCCATCTACTTCCAGTCTGTTCACGATGCTAGCCCCACTAGCAGTGGTGTCCGTAACCTACCCTTCATCATCGCTGTCACTTTTGCTACCATCGGTAGCGGTGCTATGGTCTCTGCCACTGGTTACTACCAGCCCCTTCTCATCGGCGGTGCCTCCATTGCGACCATTGGTGCTGGTCTTCTGTACCTCCTCAACGTTGACACCTCTACTGGAAAGTGGATTGGTTACCAGATTGTTGCTGGCGCTGGTTGGGGCGCTGCCTTCCAGATCCCCATGATTGCTGTCCAGGGCAGTGTCAAGCCCAAGGACCTTGCCTCTGCTACCGGTATCCTCCTGTGTAAGTTTACCCTTCTCCACTCGGTAATAACCATCTTACTAACAAGTTGCAGTCTTCCAGGGTCTTGGAGGTGCATTCCTCGTCTCTGCTGGCCAAGCCGCCTTTGTCAACCAGATGATCTCGTACGTGATCGAGCACGCTCCTCACATCAGCAAGGAGACTCTCATCCTCACTGGAGCCACCGCCATCCGTGACTCTTTCTCCGCCGAGGAGCAGCCCATCGTCATTGACGGATACATGCACGGTCTCAAGGTCACCTTTGCCATGGCCATTGCCGCCACTGGCATCACCACCATCATTGCTCTCGGTACCCGATGGAAGAAGCTCAACCCTGAGAACATCCAGGGTGGCATGGCTTAAGATGTCGATCTGGTTGTATATCTTCTTATGAATTGGATAATACAAAATGGACAACGCATAGAGGTTGATTGTGGAGACTGTCTCCAACTATGACGGACAATATTAGGTATAACAGGAGGAATTAGTGGCATAGAAGCAGGCGTTCAGGATTTATACTAGACGGACATAATCTCCTATACTTTATCATTAATGACATAGAGAACATTTTCATAACTCTTCCTTAACAATACTATCTCATACATAGGTACACATGCATATGCAAGTGACTAGGTAGCCGCGTCAACTTAGTTCCAAATAATTTCACCGACAACAAAGTTCCATAGTCCCTTGCCCTCGAACGGTGACAATGCGGGAGAAACCTTGCATCACATCTCCTAGACTCATTGTGTATAGTTTGTACGTAAAGATCCTCACGTTCGCGATGTTACCCCTTGTTGGTGGTAGCATCCATGACCTGATAGTGATCGACCAACATACATGCCCCCATGGAGATATCCCTGTCAAAGGAAGCTATCCCGGTAGATCCTCCTCTATCATCATGACTTTAATTTGTGTATTGAGCCTCATGAGTAGAATACAAAAGGTTACTGTTGAAAATGCCTATAGGCACCTACCTATTCAATGTTGAGCTGTAGGGTAGCTCTCACATGAAAGAAACCCCTCAACTCCAAAAAATAATGCAACCCCCCTGTATTCTCCAAAAAAAAACTCGAACCCCACCAAAAAAACGCTGCAGGTACCGCGGCGTCCGCGTCCATCTTCAACCGCCGCCCGTCCCCAAAACTCCGCCGCAGAAACCATCACGAGAAGGATTCTCCTCCCTTCTCTTCGCCATGGGATATCCCTGCCCCGGTTAGTTCTCTCCCCCCTCTCTTCTCTTTACACTTTTTCGCATTGTTATTAAAAAGAGTCAATCGCTCTTTTTTATAATTCCGTCGCAATGCTTCTCCTACGTCTTCTCCGACATCGCTGCTCCTCGGTACCTTCAACAGCTTCCTTCACCTCGGTCCGCACCATGGCTTCTGCCTGCTCCTCGTCGTCGTCCGTTGAGACGCTTCCCAAGTCTCCAATCCGTGTCCTTCGCACCGTCGAGTCGTTCCGCCGTTGGCGCCAGCCTCATGTCATCAACCACCGCTCCGTTGGTCTCGTGCCTACCATGGGCGCTCTGCATGAGGGTCACCTGTCGTTGATTCGCGCCGCTGCCAAGGAGAATCACCATGTCGTTATTAGCATTTATGTCAATCCCGCTCAATTCGGTGTTAAGGAGGACCTTGACTCTTACCCTGTCACTTGGGACGAGGATGCGAGAAAGCTGGCCCTGCTGGACAGGGAGCTTGCAGATGACGGTGGTAATCTGGGTCGCATCACTGCTATCTTTGCGCCCAGCACCAAGGAGATGTACCCGAGCGGCTTCCCAGGCCAGGATGTCGATAGCAAGGGCAGCTTTGTCACCATCACTCCTGTCGGTGAGGTTCTCGAGGGCGCGAGTAGGCCAACCTTCTTCCGTGGTGTTGCGACCGTGTGTATGAAGCTCTTCAACATCATCCAGCCTGAGCGCGCATATTTTGGACAGAAAGATATCCAGCAGACCGTCGTTCTCCGTCGCATGCTCAAAGACTTCCTCGTCCCCTCTCAAGCCGTCGTCTGTCCCACTGAGCGTGACGCTGACGGCCTGGCCCTGAGCTCCCGAAATGTATACCTTGGTCCCCGGCGGAGAGCTGTTGCCATTGTCCTCCCCGGAGCCCTCCGTACCGCCGCCGGCGTGTATACTTCCGGCGGCCTGCGCGATCGGGCTACTATCCTCGGTGCTGCGCACAACTTCATCGCCGCCGTGGCAGCCGTTCAGGATGACCTCCCTCCCACAGAGCGCTCGCGGTTTGAGGTTGACTACATCTCCCTCGCGGACCCGGAAACGATGCAGGAAGTGGACGAGGTGGATCCTACACGCGGAGCCGTGCTGAGCGGTGCCATTAGGATGTTGCCGGTCGAGGAGGCCAAGGAGGGTGAGGATCTGGGATTCAGCGGAGGACCCTTGGTGCGTATCATAGACAACTTCATCCTCGAGCCCAAGGAGGCCAAGGAGGATTAGAGATAGAAGAAAGATAGAGAAGATGATGAGAGAATACCCGAACAGACCGGAGCTGTTCAAGAGCTGGCAAACAAAATTTTTAAAATAGACAGGAGAAGGATCTGCTGTACTTGGATATATGTAGAACGCTCTACGGCACGAGAGGGATCTGACGGGCACACAGAAAAGTGCATCTAAAAATAAGGGATCCCTAGCGGTTAAAGGGATTGTACTTGGTTCAATTATATAGTTACGAAACAAAAACTCGCTACCAACAGAAATGTGTTATACAAGGCCTCCATGATACATCTCCTTCTCTTATAGATGTGCCCGAGCTCCTCTCTCATCCCTCTTCTTCTTCGCCTCCCTCATGCTCTTCCCCAGAGCTTCCTTATCTTCATTGCTGAGTCGACTGGGCACCTTACCCTTTCCACTCCGTTCAGCCTCGACCGTCTCCTCCCAAAGCTTACGACCCAGCTCATCCGTCAACCGCAAAACACGGCTGCTGACGGTAGCGCCATTACGACGATTCTTGCCCTCACGGCGAGACTTGGCAATCTTTTCCGTAAAATCCCACAGCTTGCCATCGGCGCGAAGAGCACCAGTCTTGGCATCTCGAGATGGTCGCCAGGAAGCGCCAAGCTGGATTCGTGGGGGAATCTTTGGGTCTTTGGATTTCACCACGAGAAGGAGTTCATCTTGCTCGAAGCGGAAGTATGAGTTCTTGAGGGTTTCTTTGTTGACGGCCTCGAAATATGAGAGATCACCCTGGTGGAAGAGTGTCTTGCCGAGCTGCATTAATAGTTAGTACTCTTGTCACTTGAAACCAAGATTGCATGATCGTAGAATGCAATGAAAACTCACCAATTGGGCACTGTTGTAAGCCTTGCCCTGTTCGATCCAGATCTCTCCATTCTGGCCGAGGGGAGGTGTAAGTCCCATGAGTGAGACCGCTGCCAACCACGTTGCCTCGACGAAAGGCCAGATGAGGAAGCAGTAAAAGTCGTAGTTCTCTCTTCCGGCCTTTCTCTCATCGTCTGTAAGACCAACCATGGTGACATTGCCCTCAGCATCGCGGTCAACACGGACGACATTATCTGCCTCCAGTCCTCGCAGAGTCTTGTCCAGATTAATATCGAGACCTTCACCGGAAAAGATGAATTCGCCACGGAACAAGGAGGACAGGAAAGACACTTGTTCCTTGAGCTCATCAAAGGGAATGTCCTGCATCTGTGGCCCGCCTCCCTGCTTCACGCGGGTATACATGGCCACACTAACCAGGGCCTCGTAGATGAACAGGTGTATCGTCATGTTGCGATAGAATGACAACTGGAAGCGGTCGACGGCATAATATGTAGGCTCCGCAAGGCCTTCAATCACGCCAACAAGTTCTTTGCCGAGTACCTCAAGGCCGCGGTCGACGATTTCAGACAGAGGCGCATTGCCAAAGTGGGCTACTCGACCACCCTTGGCACGAACACGTTCCGTGAGCCAGGAGACGCGGCGTCTCAGCTCTTCTCTGCCGACGCCACGCCCACGAAGTGTCAGGAGAACTGTCCCGATGAGAGCTGTTGGCATAACCACAGATACAGCGTTGATGTCACCTAGGACCTGGTAGCCGACGGCACGTAAGAGTTTCTCTCGAACCGCCCTCACTTCAGGGCGCTGGTGCTCCGTGTCGAGACCAGCCGGAATACTGGGTAGTTTAGACAACTGCTCATCCAGGTACTTCCGTAGACTCCAAGGCTCGTGGAAGCGAACATCCACTCGGCCCAGCTTCAGAGATAGAACGGAAGATCCACCGCTTAAAAAGTCGGCTAGATTCTCCTTCTTCTTGGGCATGCCGAGCAGTTCGGTAACGTATCCCTCAGTCTCAATAACCTTGTCGTATTGAGTGCTGACGGGGCAGATGATGGCATCCTCGACACGACCTGAGAGGATACTGTCAAGGACAAAGCTGAGGATACCGAATTTGGGCGGTAGCAGTTTTCCAGTGCGAGATCGGCCACCTTCGATAAAACACTCAAAGTTGTAGCCCTCCTGCAGCAGCATATCGATATATGACTGGACTAGCGCCGTGTATAGAACATCGTCTCCGAACTGCCTTCGAATCCACATGGCGCCAGCGTGTTGGAGGAAACTTCCTAGGACGGGAATGTTCAAGTTGTCTCCGGCGACAATAGTTGGCAATGTGAGGCCTAACCGATAGCAAATGAGCTGCAAAGAGACGTAGTCGACATGAGATCGGTGGCTTGGTAAGAAGATGATACTTTGCTTCTTCTTGGCCGCAATCTCGGCAAACTTGCGTAACCGCAAAACTTCCTCGCTGGAGACATGAATGCCTTGGTGATAGGCTCGGGTCAATAACTGGGTAGCGAGATAGTAGGCTCCACGGATGAAGGTTTTGCTCTCCATCTTGCAAATCATGTCATCGGTCCATTTTTCTGCGAGCTCTTGGAGTCCGGACTCAATCTCATTAAGTCGCTGAGAACGTTTGGTACTGTAGTCTTTGGCATCTCGGGGAAGCATGCCCTCCTTCTCTTCCACGGCGACGCGATGCTCAGCGAGCTGGCTGATGCGCTGCTGAAGAAAGGGTGCAGAGAGGACCATGCTCTTAATGTTCTCCGAGAATCCGGGGTAAAACACGGGTTGGCCAATGACGCGATCGTAAGCTCGCCATCCCTGGCCAGATACGTACAGCGACACTTCGCGAAGAAACCTATAGCCAATGCTGTTAGTATGTACGCCTTGGGACGCCATAAGGCGGAGAGTAGCTCAAGTGGCAACAAGGAGGGAGACGTCACTGAAATGGTTCAGAGCGGAATGAGGCAAACTTGTCCATCAAGGCCTCCTCCTTTCCTTCAGGGATGGCCTTTGGAGGAGGCTCAACGTAGCCACTGGGCTGAAGAGTCACCTCATCGCCCAAAATCTGAAGATCCGGGGCCGAATTGGTCGACGAATCGACCGCGTCTTTGTTGTGCGACATGGTTGACGACGTCCTTTTGACTGCGGACACTTTGGACGAATGGAAGCGTGTAGATTTAGTCCGGGTGCCGGCAAATGGGTCGACAATCAGCTGCTCTTTCTTCTCAACGACACCATAGCCAGAATCGTTACGACGCCACGTCAGGAACTGAGTCGGGGTTGGTTAAAAGTCCAGGTTTCGGTTTAGGGATAGGAACATTGCCGCCTCTCGCCGTGTCCTAGAGTTTCGCGACTTCCAATGTCTCCTAAAGATCGGCCAAGTGGGGCATCATGACGGTTGTGCCGAGCCGATTCGTGGCATGTGAAGGAAAGAGGAGCTTGGACCAGCTTTCCCCAGAAATTGGCAACATCGGAGGACGGCACATTTTTCACCGACTGCCGACTTGCTTAACTGACAATTTATCTTTCAACGCAACTTTTCCAGTGCCAAGAACACAGCATCTCTCGTCAGCAACAATCATGGCCAGCGCCGCGCAAAAGTGCACCCAGGATCTCCTGGCTCGGGCGCATTCACCAGACAGCGTCAATCGAATCTATTCCGAAAAAATCCAGCACCGCACGCTCATTCTCCGACCGACCTCTCCACCTCCATCTACTGTCAACGCTCGTGTCGCGCGCAGAAAAGCTCGCCAGGAGAAGAAAGCCCAGCAGAAACAGCGCCCGAAACCCCTCTCTTCCCGCGAGCGACGCACTCTGGGCCTGCATGATATACCCAAGGATGGCCAGAAATATCACATATACGAGCCGCTGAGTCAACTCTGGTTGGGCTACGCCCGGGAACTGCTTGGCAACGATCTATACACGGGTGGTCCTAGTGCGGCGGTGAAACTGGCCAGTGCAGAGTTTCATGGTGCTCCTATTCAGGTCGCTCGAAGCCACTGCCCGAGTCGGGTTGGCATTGAAGGCGTCGTGGTTCGCGACCGCAAGTTCGTCCTGGAGATCATCACTAAGAAAAGAGGACTCAAAGTGGTCCCCAAAGAAGGCACAATCTTTCGTATCGAGGTACCGGTCGAGAAAAATGCAAACGGAGGAGAGAATAAGGCCGATAAGCAATTTGCGTTCGAAGTACTGGGAGATCAGATGATGTTGAGGGCACCGGACCGCGCCAACAAGAAGTTCAAATCACACTTTTTGCCCAACATCTAAAGAGCTCCTGGAATCTGGAGGCCAGTTTGCCAGTTTGCGAGGAACTGTTACTTCGGAATATCGACGGCCAGATCTCCCTTTCACTTCACCTGTGAGGTCAGGTCCGTCGGATTCCCCTCTGGCAATAGGCTCAGAGCACAAACACCAACGGTGCAAGCAGCCCTACATCACCGTCAGCTGGATGACTTATAATTTGTCAAGACATCCGCCACGGACTCCTGCAGATGTGCTCTCGATATCCTTCATTCACCTCGCCGCAGCCTGCTTGGAGCCTCAACAATGATTCGGTTCGCAGGGACCTCGTTCTATCCCCATGTGCCCAAATCAATTGGACAATGGCGGTTACCGGACAAAATGCTTGGTCCCAGTATTCGCGCCTTTACCATGATGCTGTTTCTGATGAGCACAAATATGCTCTACCTCGTATTCCGCATCGGTGGTGAAGCCTCCCTATTTATCTATGCTGCCAACATGTTCTGGGTGCGTACTCTTATGAAGAGTCTTGAGAGAATTGTTGCTAACGCGGTCGACATTTCACAGATGCTCGTCGTAACATGCAGCATCGGCCTGCTCGGCTGGCTTCGTGCGACTTCCCGGACATATGACATGTCTACACATCTGCTCGCTACGATAGTCATGGGCGGGTCTTGGTGTATTCTTGCCCTGAATTCGGCATACTTGGGTATTGCGGTTTACGTATGTCGGTTCTGTTCGGTAGAGCCTGATTACGATGGCCTGGAATACTGCAAGTTCCTAGGCTTGTCAAGCTCTGATAGCCCACCTGAAGTTTCGTTTCGGCCTGCTGAGGCATGGCTTTCAGTGGCATGTACACTGCTGCTCACACTTATCGTCGCGTAAGTTGGGAACGCCTGAATACAAAGCACTGGAAGGTGAACAAGCTGACCGTCATTAGCATTGAATGGAAAAATTTGCATTTGCGCATAGAGGTCACGCGTAAGGCAAGATTCTTGGAATATCGGTATCGCTGAAGCATCAGATGGAATCCACACTGTCAGTCACATTATGAGACCGCCTCAATGAGGACGGGATGCAACCCGAGGTGTCAAAACAGGGCTGGGGCTGCCTCTTCCCGTGCACTCAGAAGTGATGCATGTCGGCAAAAGGGGGAAGGATGGGGGGATAGACTCAAGAACTCGAGTCATTGAGTCATTCATTCCCCATGGCACAGCAAACAACAGCACAGTATCCGTCTTGGGGCCCCGAATTTGGGGCTGAGAATATGACCGTATCCTCCGGGCAGCTGCATGCCCCTTAATATCTTGTCGTGCTTGTTTCCATGTCATAGTACCTTCTGACCTTCCTGCGCCCTCCCTTCTCCTGACACTGGCGTTGTTTGCTTCTCCAAACCTTATTGGGGGAAATGGTTGAGGGCGTTTGTTGGTCTAGATGCATGTTGCCACCTTGCAATTAGAATTGTCTGCCACATTCGATTCAAGTTTGGATGAGTGTTGCATTGCAGTTTGCGGCGGGCTGGATATTATCAGGTGGTTGTATCAAGCTCAACCAATTCACGGGGGCTGAGATGGATGCGACGCGACATGGAGACTGTGATGTACCTACCTTGCCCATTCCCTTGAAGGCACGTGACCGTGAATGTTGGAGAAGTACTTTGCCACCACTCGACAAATTGACGGATCAATAACGAGATTGGTGGTGCTAGCCAGCCCAGCCCTTGTTCGAACCGTGGAATTCCCCCTGACCCAGGAATTCGGTAGCCAATAGCCAAGATGGCTGGCTAAACACTGGAGGTCGATCGGGGCATTCGAAACAGACACAAGACACGGGTGACGAGAAATGAATTGAATGGCTTTTGCGTCTCGTCTCCATTTTCGTTTAGGATTCAGCCCTGACCGTACAAGATGGAGCCTAGGTCGAATATTCTGCAGAGGAAATTCGAAGTTCGATGCCGGTAAAAGCCCGGTTTATTACCCCTTTAGGCATAGTGGGACGGCACCTGACGCCCTCTGGCCACTCAAAGGCCACCTGCCAGCTGTCCCAACCAGCAAAAACCCCACTAAACCACGGCGGGGGTGCCACTGGAACGGCCCCCAAACCACAGGGGCCCCTCACCTGGAAATCGGGCGCCAACAGTGGTGATTCCCGCTAGACGGTGCCCTGCCCACCCGCGAACTGGAAGCCCGAAAGAGGCTGGCACACCCGAATGCGCTGGAGAGGCGAGAGACCTACCTAGGTACCTCTCTATCTAATTTTGCTTCTGGCTCAAAAATCCAATCCTTTTGATTTTTTTTCCTCCTCGTTCACCAGTAACCCAAACCGCAGCGTTTACATCACCACAACCTCACACGAAACCCTCTACTCCTCGGACCCCCGAAAACATAAACCACCCCTCCAACGATCACGTCGCGTTCTCTCGCCGATTCTTGCCAGTATCACCCTCTTGACGATATCGCATATCATTTTGCCCGCCACCCCTCGTCTTGGTGACCCTAGTCCACGTACGAATACGCTTTTCGAGCATCCTTTGTACCTGTGTCTCCTCCGGTTCCTCGCACATCTAGCCCCAACACTTCTTGTTGCTACGTCTTCGCTCTCAGCAGGCCTACCAGCAAGAACGCACAAAGCTAGATAACAGCTACCGGCGATCCTTTTGTCCGCCGACTCTTGTATTATCACCTACGCCTCGACCGGCCGTTTGATCTCGCACGATTTCACTGCTTGCGCCCTTGGACTGGACGAAAAACACCTTCACCTCTCCACCACCAACCTTCGTCCGCTCGATCACGCATCCGAGACGACGCAACCGACACTGCTTTACTAGCCTGTTTACGATAGTGTTTACTCAACATGCCGACTCATCTTCCTTCGAGCTTTGCCTCGGCTGCCGCTGGCCAAAACCCTAACTCTAGAAGTGGAAGAGTTGATGGAAGGGGAGCTGTTGCTGGAGACTGGTAAGTCGTTGCCACTCGCCTTTTGTCTTTTTTTTTCATGCCTATCGCGTCGGGCTTGGGGATGATGGGCGACATGTTGTGCTGCCGTACTGTGTCTCCCCGTTGCCCCGCGTACGGCGCACAGTATGTCGTGTGCTGCGCATCACTTGGCTTGGATTGTCGCGACGGATGCTTGGACACGCTATGGATCTTGTTCGCCATGAACACACGCTCGTTGAAGATCTTGGTGTCGTCCAAGAACCACCTCTACGTCCTAGCAACCGCCCCTCGACTCCCAGTCACACGATCCCCCCCTTCCTGTGCCCCTCTCATCTTAGTCTTGCTGAACCAGCCTCTCTGAACTTTGACTAACTCTTACAGGGCGAGGCGAGATGGTCGTTCGACTAATGGTACTCTCACCTTCCGACGGTCATCCACGACTCCTCTAGGCCAGCCTTCTATACAGCCACCTGCCTCGACCGACAATGCAGTCCAGCCTCCAGCCACCGTCGAGTCTTCTATTACACCTGTCCCCGCGACCACGTCGAACTATGACCTACCTCCTGCACGTTATACAAAGGAGGACCTTCTAGACATGTTCCAGACGCAAAAACCGGGCGACGACGCATCTCGACTTTTTGCATCTGGCTGGAATCCAGGTCAGGTTAATGGGCACGCTGCTAGGGGTTGGGGAAAAAGCAACGACAACCACATCCCACAGGAGCCTGGCGCTTGCTGGGATCAAACTGGAGATACTACTCCAATGGGCTTGCAGGATATGTCTTTGGAGGAGAAGGAGGTGCGCTCGTCCTCATGTTGCAGTTTGACGTTGCTTGGTTGCTAACCGCCAACAGGCCTTTACTACAGAAATCAATTCTCCCCTTAAGCCACCAACCCAGAACAAAGAGGCTCACCAGGCCAACGCGAATGGACGAAAGGCTTCGCTGTCCCAAGGAGCCTCCAACAATTTTGGCGTTAGCTCACCCTCTTCTGCCACACGACCGGGCGCTCGCCGGCGAGAGACCCTTGAATCGAATCCGTTTGGAGGAAGCGCCACGGCCTCACCTACGGCCGCGGGGCGCTTCTCTCGCGAAGACCCCTCCTTCTGGTTCCCCCGCAAGACCACTGATCTCAAGGAATCCGAGGCAGACGAGTCCGATACTGAACCCACCTCCCGTGAGGCACCTGGAAAGCTACCGCCCTTTGCATCTCTAATGCGGTCGAACACGGGTGGAATGGCACCTATGGGCTCCATTTGGCCACCATCTAACCAGTCCACGCCTGGAGCCGGAGGATTCGGCAACTTTGCTCTCCCCTCCTCATCCGCCGTTGGTGACAAGCGAGTGGGTGGAGCGCCTGGTGGAAGCAGGTTGGCCCATCTCATGCCCAAGGATAGCTCGGAAAACGTTGGAGGCAAGGCTTTAGAGAGTCCGAACCCTCTCAATCAACAGTCCTGGCGATCTCGTCCACGAACTGACACAGATCCATTTGGTGATGATGGTCTTTCAGGTAGCGCTATTCTTGGGGGAGCGCAAGATACTGACGCCTCTGGGATGCCTCAACAGGGTAACCGAGGAGGTACTCTAGGAACCCCGATCAAGGGATCCACGGGCGATTTTGGCATGGCGGGCTTGAACCTTGGTGGCCACGGAGATGAAGGCCCTGTGAGCCCGTCTGAGACTAACCCCTACCGCAGCCCCCCCGCTGAACGTCACGGTCATGACGATGAGACCGGTGATGAGAAGTCTCATGGTGCCGGCCTTCAGGATGCTCCCTCTAACTTTGGCTCCATTGGACGCGGCTTTGGTGGTTACGATGGAGGTGACCGTAGCCAAACCTCGAGCGTCGGTGCCAAGGGCTATCCCTCCCTGAGCACTCTCTCTGGCTGGCCCGCTCCTGGTGGCCCTACTATTGGTACCCCGGATCGCGAGCGACCTAACCTGGGTAGTGCTTTTGGCAGCTCTCTTTTCAGCCCTATCGGCGATCTTCAGTCACCCGGACTGTCCAACCTCAACAACGTCTTTGGTCCTGGCAGCGCCGGTGGTCTTGGGACTGGTAGCATTAGCCGCGGCAGCAAGATGGGATCTCTTTTCCCTGCGGCGATGCAGGCACAGATGCAGGCTCACGAGCACGAGAACAACCTCTCTGATTCCATGCCTGACCTTAGGCAGGCCAACCCCCTCGGCGCTATTGGCCGCGGCAACTTTGGTATTCCTTCCCGTGACACGGAGAGCCCGATGCGAGCTAGCCGTGGTGTGTTTGAGGACCTCTTCCCTTCTGGTGAGGCTGCTCGATCCCAGGGTGTTTTCAGCACTGGTGAGGCTGGTCACTCCGGCATCACTGCCACTGCGCCTCAGTCTTTCACCCCCGTTGGCGGCGGCCTGCCCTTCGGAGGTAGCCAAGGTGGTGCCGAAACCCCCGCTGCCCAAGTCCGCCAGATGGTCATGCCTGACAGGATGAGGTGGGTGTACCTTGACCCTCAGGGGCAGGTCCAAGGTCCATTCACTGGTCTTGAGATGAATGATTGGTACAAGGCCAATTTCTTCACCCCCGACCTGCGTGTTAAGAAGGTTGAAGATCCTGAATTTGAGCCCCTGGGACAGCTCATTCGACGAATTGGCAACTCTCGTGAACCCTTCCTGGTTCCCCAGATTGGCATTCCTCATGGACCTCCTACCCAGGCTGGCCCTTTCTCCCCTACCGGCACCACTGGTGTTGTGCCTCCCCTGAGTGGTGTCTTCCCTAGCTTTGGACGCACCCTCACGGCCGAAGAGCAGAACAACCTCGAGAGACGCAAGCAGGAAGAGCAATATCTTATGGTTCAGCAGCGAGAGTACGTCATGCGCCAGCAAGCCATGTCCAAGTTCCAGATGCCAGGACCTATGCTCCAGCATCACTCAAGCGCCCACAGCCTTCAGAGCCAGCCTAGCTTTGGTAGCATCACTTCCCCAAACCCCATTGGAATGCCTCCCCACCAACAGCCTATCGGCGCCGTGCCGCCTTCGGGGGGGTTCTTTGATGGGCCTGGACCCGTTGGCCCTCAAACCTCTGCACCCTCGGGTTCGGGAAACGGGGATCCTTTCAGAGACGATGACCTGGCCAATCTGACCAACGCTGAGCGCCAGGTTCTCGCCTCTCTTCAGACTTCCGGTGCCGGTGCTCCTCAGCCAATTGGTGCGCCCGCTCCTGATGTCAACCTTCGTACCGGCCTCCCTGAGACCGAAACGCTTGAGCAAGACCCTGAGGGATTCAAGGAGCGCCTGCAGGAATTTGAGGATCTTCGAGCTCAGCACGAGGCCGAGCAGGCGGCCAGGGCCGAGGAGACTCCCGAAGATGACAATACCGAAGAGAGCTCTCCTGCTCCCGAGATTGCCCCTGAAGCCGAGCGGCCTGCTGAGGTTCCAGTTCTGACCGGCAAGGCTGCCCGCGCGGCCAAGAAGAAAGCAGCTGAGGACGCCTTGTCTCTCACTCAACAGGTCCAGAAGACTCAGGCTGCCGCTGCTGCTGCCGCCGCCGCCGCTGCTCAGCCAGTTGAGCCCGACATGCCGATGCCTTTCCCTCCTCCCGCTTCCACTGGCACCCCTCTTCCAGCCCCGACCGCACAGCGGGCTCGTTCCAACCTGCCTGAGCAGTACAACCGCTCGCAGACTGGAACCCCTGATACCAGTGCTTCGGCCAATGCTCAGCCCCCACCTATGGCTCCGTGGGCGAAGGATCCTGGTGCTGAGGGACACAAGGGCCCCAGCCTGAAGGAGATCCAGGAAGCTGAGGCTCGTAAGGCGGCCAAGGCGGAGGAGGCTGCTGCTGCTCAGAGGAAGGCTATCCTCGAGCAGGAGGCTGCCGCTCTTCGCGAGCGAGAGAAGTCTGCTGCGGCTGCCAATGCTGGTCTGCCTGCTTCCAGCACCTGGGGCCATGGCTCTCCTGCACCTTCTGCCAGCCCCTGGTCCAAGCCTGGTCCCTCCAAGGGAACTACATCTGGCTCTACTCCTTCGGGCTCATCTTCCAACAAGAAGACTCTGGCTGAAATTCAGCGTGAGGAGGAGATCCGCAAGCAAAAGGCCAGCCAGGCTACTGTCCAGTCCGGCACCCCTGCCAGCGTCTCCAAGAGCTACGCCAACCTCGCTAGCAAGACCGGCCAGCCGATCCTCACTAATGCTGCTTCGGCTGCTGCTGCTGCCGCTGCCGCCGCCGCCGCCCCGCCCCCTGGAAGCGGATGGGCTACTGTTGGAGCTGGTGGCAAGGTCAAGATCCCCACCGGCCCGTCTTCTCAGGGTCGATCGGTCAGCGCCGCTAACATCAAGCCTATCTCTTCGCCCGTCAAGCCGGTCTCCAAGCCTGCGACTGCTGGAAACGGTAAGACCGACACTGGCAACGCCGCCATGGACGAGTTCAACAAATGGGTCGGCCAGGAGCTGTCCCGAGGAATCACTAGTGTTAACGACAGTAAGTAACCTGATATAACGTCTGTCTAAGGCCGTTGTGACTAACTTTTGTTGTAGTTGCTAGCTTCCAGGCTACCCTCAACATCCTCCCTCTGGACTCGGGCTTGATCGCCGATGCCGTCTACGCCAACTCTACCACCATGGATGGTCGCCACTTCGCCGAGGAGTTTATCCGCCGCAAGAAGCTTGCTGAGCGCGGTGTAGTTGAGAAGCAGCCTGCTGATGCCAAGGGCGGCAATGGCGGTGGCTGGAGCGAAGTTGCCAAGAAGGGAAGCTCGAACAACGCCGCCGGCATTGCTGCTGGACCCCGTGACGATGCCAGTATGCAGGCCGCCGGTTTCAAGGTGGTTCCTGGCCGCAAGAAGGGAAAGAAATAGAAGTCTCACTCTTGAATGGGTCCAGGACGCAACTCAACTCGTCAGCACGGCCTTGGATTTGTTTGTATCGCGCACATGTCATTGCTCTGGATGATCCCGTCGGCAAATGTCTCAAGACTCGAAAAGCTTGCTGTTTGTATTGAAGCTCTGGGGGTCAGTTTAAGCGGGTGTGAAGGGGGAGGTTATGGTTTTTGATGATGATGGACAATGAAACGGTACGGAGACAACGCTTGATGAAAAGGGCTGGGGGGGTTCATGTGCGGAAAAAGTCTTGTCGGACAAGGTGGTGGAAGCGCTATGCTATGATGTTTTAAGGGAGCGATTGTATTAGATGCCAGGTATTGTGTCGTGTGTAGGTAGTGTGTTAGTGTGTGAACATGTGAGCGTTGTTGAGGAATTTGAAGTCTGGTCGTGATACCTGCTCCTCGTGTATCTCGATATCTGTCTTGATACATCCCACAATGTCATCTTTTCCATGGACTGACTACTTGTCATGGGTGGTTCGCATTCACTTTTTTTTGTCTATACCTATCAGCCCGTCCCATCTAATCATTCACACATTTCTCATTTCCCTTTTCCCCTTTTCCCCTTTTTAATTTTTGACCCTCACGTTGTCTGTCATGAGCCTCAGGAGGTCTTCAAACCCTCCATCAAGCTCTCCAAAAGCTTCCATCCTTCACTACCCTCCCAATTCTCCCGACCCCTACCCATGACGCTCCTTATTGCGCTCCTAGCCTTGCCCTTCCACTTTGTGCCAATGGTTTCGACGTCAGGGCCCCAGTTCTCCAGCATCGACACTAGCTCATCGGTCCTTGTGACGACAATCAACCAAGCTCCCTCATCAACGGTCCAGTCTCGCGCCTCATCGGCCGTTGTAGATGCCGTACCGGGCAAGAGGCCGCTTCCGGCGGTTCCCACGGCTGCACGCCATGCTCGCTCCGCTGCCTCGATGGCACCGGCGTGGTCTCTCCTCCAGGCGCGGAGACGGGAGACAAGCGTCCACAGCTCCGAGCGCTGCGTAATCAGGGGCACCATCTCCTCCTCGAAAAGTCGCATGACTAATCTCTCGGGGGACCCGCGAGGAGGATCGTAGACGCCCGAGCTGCTCTTCTTTTCCACAGAGAGGACGGCATCTTGGAGTAGGGCGCTGACGACATCAACATCGATAGCGTCCTCGGACTTACGGATTCGAATGATGTGCTTGAGAGCGAGGATCATGTCGACCAACGCAGGAGGTCGCATGCGCGAACCCAGAGTGAGCACGTTATCCCAGATCCGCCAGTTGTCGTGAGCGATGGAGGCACCCTTCTTGTAAGCGGCAAGAGACTGGGCCAGGAGTGTCGCTGGATCGCGATCCGATGGCTTTGAAGATACAGCAGTAACCACGTCATCTTCTTCGTCCTCTGCGGGTGCTTGAGTGACAACTTCTTTCGTAGTCTCGTCCTTGGGTTCTGCGGTGACTTCGCAGTAGAGACTCCAGAGTGCACTGCCCAGGTTACTCCACGTTCGAGCATCTTCACCTCCAGCTGTGTCACTCGCGCATCCAATAGACCGGTTGAAGGCCTCGGCAGCATCGCCAAACTGCGCGAGACGCAAGTTAATGTCTCCAAGACGACTCCACATCTCGGGGCTGAGACGGTTGACGGTCGTGGCCTTCTTGTAGGCGTCACGGGCCTTTTCCCACTTCTTGTTCTGCAAGTAGTGCTCGCCGAGAGACTTTTGAGCGCGTGCGTAGCGGTGCTTGGAGATCTCCCACGCGCGTTCATAGTGAGCAGGCTCATTCTCGGTGTCACCCAGGATGCAGAAGAGACGAGGTGCGTTGGGGGGTGGAGGATCTCGCTCAGGGCCTTCAAAGTCTGAGCCCTTGAGGCGTGTCACGTCGTCTCCAATATCCTCATCGTCAGGATCCGAGGGCGATGCCGAATCTCCAGTCCGGTGAAATAGCCTCCATCGAAGAATACCCTTGGCCTTCTCCTCGCCGCCGCTACCACGACCATCCTCGTCTTCAGTTGCTGCGGCTGTAGCAAGACACAGGGCGACTTCAGCCCAGAGACGCAGACGCTTGAAGATCTCGAGCGCCGATCCCAGAGAGCCGACACCAACCCAGGCGTAGGCGAGTTCAGACTCCAGATGCCATCGTGGGGGAGAGGAGAGGGCATGAATGTACTGAAGACGCACATGCGCTGGTGCGGACTCTGAGGCCTTGGGAGCCGGGAGGAATGTTGTGGGCTTGCTCTGAAGCGATTTTGTGTTTTGCTCAGGGGTAGTAACCTGAATAGCTGGGGCATTCGTTTCGGTGCCCTCCTCCTTTGCCTCAGCCTTTTGCTGAACTTCAGCCGTGGTGTCAGTCAGGACCTGGTCGGAAACAGCCTGCAGTTGAAGTACACCACGCTCAAGAGTTCGGCTGCGGTGAACCTCTATCCGAGACCGCACCAGCAACGCCTGGGTATAGATCTGCCAGTTGGTCGACTTGTCCGAAATGACACGCACGGCGTATGGTAGCACTTCAGCTGACGTCAAAGTGTCCACGGGCGAGAAGGCGTCCTTGAGAGTAGCCTCAGTAAGGAGGATGATCTGGTCGAGGGGCGAAAGTTGAGGTTGGTCATCAGGCGCCAGATCAACCAAGGCAGCAGGGAGAGAATCCTTCTTATCGTTCCAATTTTCCTCCTTGCTGAAGTGGATTTCCTCTAGCAGAGTGTCATTGTTAAGCTGGAGAGCCTCCGGCTTGGCCTCCTCATCACCGGCATCCGTCTGCTGTTCAGCACCACTCTTTGCTAGCACGACCAATTGGCTGATGCTCTTCTCCTGGAACTTGGTTCTCTTTCCAAGAGCACCAGAAAGCGCATATACGAAGCCGCTAGTCTGTGAGGCTTCTTGGAGCACATCTCTGGCCTTGTCGTCTCGGCCAAGCAAGATGTAGTTGTTGGCCGCTTCAACGAGGAACTGAACCTTGTCGTCGCGACTCCAGGTATCGTTACCCGAGGACCATACCTCATCGCCAATGATTTGTGATCGTACGGCATCGATGCCGTCGAGAATCTGTGAGGCCAGGGTAGGCACGTCGCTCCACTGAGAGCTGCGGGTGAAGTTGGAGCCCGGTCCAAGGCTGGGTTGCGTCAAGAGCTTGTAATGCCAGACATTAACGCGAAGTCGGGTCCAGGCAAGGCTGTACTTGAGAGGCTTCTCGTCAGAGGAAACCTCAACCACATCGCTGCTGGCCTGGCTAAGCGATTGTGTAATGATGTACCTTGCCAGGGCAAACAACTCCAGGTGGGGGATGTAAGCATAGGGTGACACGCCGTCGACTTCCAAATTACTGAGACAGGCCTTGTGAAGATGATCCCGAGTACCGTTTGGACCATCCGACTGAGCATCGGCCCACGCCTTGGTGAGCCGGGCGCTGAGGGCATCCGACTCGGGGAGGATGGGACCAGTGACGTTGACCTGGAGGAAGGCATTCAAGGCGGCGACGCCAACGGAGAGAACCTGGGCGACGTCGGCATCCGGAGTCGGGCTGGCCCCGGTAGCACCAGCCAGGTGGGCGGCAAAGGCTTGGATCAAGGCCCCGGCCACCGGAGCAGGGGCGGAAGATGCGGAGGCCGAGCCCGGAGTTGATTCACCCGCCGATGGTCCGGAGGAGAGGAGAATGGAAGCATAATGCCCGGAACGCAGAGCATTTCCGACTGAAGATGCGTTTTCCATGATGGCAGTTGTATCTGTTTTTCAAATGAAATTCGGTGCGAGTTGGGCGATATGGGCACAGGGTTAGGTCTTCGCCCCCGTCCGTGACTCTTGCACCGTACTGTGTGTGTGTATGCCCTCTTGTTGGTGGCGTGATTCTTTCTGCAGACTGCTGAAAATTCAATATCGTGTAAACAATAACAGAGGATCCGCCTGCTGGGAAAATCTCTCTTTGTTTCACTGGAGTATCGTCAGTTGTGTTGTGTTGCTGTAACTTGTGCGCCGTTAGGCTGCCAACCAACCTAGCCCGAGTTTTTTTTTTCTCCGTCTCCGCACCAGACAGAACCTTCCTCTACTTTCTCCTCACCTGGCCCTCACCGAAGACCACACACCGGGGAATATCCACCAACAACCTAAGCAACGTTTTCCTTTCGCTGTTGCGGATCTTCTCCCCGGACCCAAATTCAGAAACCCTGACCGGATCTTTGACGTGTGGTGAGATGCATCTATTAGGTAGTCAGTACAGCCAAGGATTCCACTTGCTGGTACGTAATACTCGAAATTGCCTGCATGACTTTCACGAGCCAAACATGCCCTATGGAACCGTGGATCTATATCGTGAGATCCGCTCGCTCCTGAGGTCATTCTTGGCCCGTTCACCGTCCCGCTCCCTGAACTTCCGTCTCCTGAAAATGGTCACCAGTTGAAAATAACGGCTCGCTCGCCATCTCCATATAACCGTCTCGGGACGGTTTGCCCCTCGCCGCGTGTGGTTGAAGCGCTCTTCTTTGTGTAACCAGTCGCCTCCAAAACAGAAAGACAGTTAGTAGATACCCGCAACTCTCTTGAACCCGAAGAATTGGCTCGAGGACCCTTATTCCTGCAGAGACAAGGGTTCCTCAAAGAGCCTCCCTTTGTCCCGGCTTGACGGCATCGCTTGCGTAGCATTGCCCAAACATCTTACGTACAGCTATTAGGCGTTGATACTGGCATCGTCTTTTGGACGAAAAGGTGCTAATCGGGCCAAGATATCATTTCTTACCGACACTGCGTGTCCAGGGTCAACTCTTCCGGCCGCTCTTTCAAGCCCAAGACATCCGCCATTGTTCGACAAACGAAGAATTTTCTCCAAATCATACTCAATCCTTGCCGGGTATTGGTCAACCCGTCAAGAACTGATGAGAGGTTTCCCAGACTGTGGATACAGTCGGTAACAATCGTCCCATGTACCACGTTAGCTTGATCCTCTCTCGTGGGAGACCCAATATCTAGGCGACAAATTATTGCGGCTATTGTCCAAAGAGCAAAGCGTGTCTTTGCTCAGCCCAACCGTCCAACAAACCGTCAGGGCCCGTCGCGAAACTGACAAGGCTCCATGTCCGTTCATCACGCTTGTCCCGCTTTTCAGTCTCGGCCTAGACCAAATCGACCTCGACAGTCCGTGATGGAGACAAGGAAACGAGGCTCTTTTAAGACCCGTAAGTGCGTCGCCAGAAAGAGACACAAAAACGGATCCTCGACATGGACCGGCGTCCACTAGTCAAGACGTTAACAGCAGGGGCATCACCATTCGAAACGTACCAATGGGGCGACGGAGTTATTGCGAGGACATAGCCTTGTGACAAACGCCAACGATCGATCAAGCATTGTCACCGTCAGTCGAGACCAGAAAAGGCTTTCGGGGCAATTAATGCCATACATCGAGATGGGTGGCCGGATCACCAACACTAGAGACGCCACCGCAGCCACAGCCATCAAGTCACCCGTTTCGGTGCAGGGCCGAAGCTCGTGAGAGGCTCTTCTCACTCAAACTTGGCGCAACGGCTCCGCTACAGCAGACGACGATCCATTGACAGGCTGGTGCTTCGGAGCTTGAGCTTGCGGTACGACCATAAACGCCACTGTGGCCGGGCGCTGTACTCTGTACGTAAGTAAGCCAACGCCCAACAACGTCCATTGTAAGTACTGCAGACACTCGTTGAATGGTCATTGCTGTTGTGGATCAAGACGGAGGGACATGGCAGTCAGCCTGCAATCCCCTCGTCAATCTAAGCTCAGGCAAGTCAGCTGTCATTCTGGCCTGGATTGCCTTTACTGCGCATCCCGTCACCATGGATAGACCCCGTCGACGTTCGGTCTTGCATCTCCAAATCGATAGTCGTCTCATTCAACCTCACGTGCTCGTTTTCGTGGAATATCTGAAGGGGAATATTACGCTGGCGACGGAACTGAGATTCTGACAGGGCACCGGGTGCGGCACGACGCAACAGGCGGCCAAGTCCGTAACTGACGGGGATTGGTGCCAAGAGGCCGCGGGTTTTTCATGACTGGGGCAACACACGGTGTCGAGGGTGGGCGACTGCAGCCGTGAACCAACTGTTGTGATTGCTCGCAGATGAAGGAATCCGTCAAGTGGGCCCCGTCTTGGATCCTGCGCTCTCGGCTACTGTACGTTTCAAGACGGTTCATTGGGTGCCTGGCTAGGGAACATATTGTTGACGTGGTAGCGGCTCGGACATCCCATGTCCGACGACATCGAAACCCTGGCCTGGCCAAAGTCCATTAGCGGGCCCCGTTGAGGGACAGGACAGCAATACGGATACATTGTTGGTACCTACCTGAGAAGGGGCAATAAAAAGCAGGCTCAGCAAAGAGCTGTCAGGCGCGCCAGGCGCTGTTTGCAAGGCCGAATGTGTCGGCTTTCCGACCTCACCTTTACTCTCGGTTTGCCGAATCAGTGCCCGGGCCGTGCTCCCAGGTCATGGTCCAACAGAGCTGAGTATTGACAGAGACAATGGTGACTGCCTCCCCACGCGGCAAGGGCCACTATTTAGGCAAGCTGCCGGACCTGTCCCTAGGTCGCAAGCCTCCCAATAGTGTTGATGGGAGGGTGTGGTCATCGCATATGTAACATGGTGTTGCAGCCGTGGGACTGCCCCGGACGACTTGCAGTTAGGACGAGGGCGGTCCTTGGATATTGAGTGACGGGATCAAGTTGGGACAACTCGACCTGGTGGAGAAAGGGGATTGAAGATGTGAGTGTCAAGTGAAGATTGTCCAAGAATTGCAATTTCATGGTTGTGTTGGGGTCCTAGCCGTGATCTTGGTGTGTTGGAGTCACGTTTTTGTCTCTCGTTCATCCCGAGACGAAGCATCAACTTCTCCTGTCAGCCCGACATGGCGCATTGTGATAGCTCACAAGACTCGATAACTCCTTGCTGAACCTGAGGAGCGGGAGGATGGGCTGACAGTCTGGCTCATCCCCAGGTTGTACGGATACAGCAACTGCAGTCTTGGCTGCCGTCGCTCATCCCGCTCCCCGTCTCGGCGTAAGCCCTCCACGTGACCGGTCGAGATGCGAGGAGACCGGTAGGGAGATTGATGAAGTTGATTCATGACGTCGGTTAGGGTCGCCAAGGCGGTGCAGGATTCTCGTGGCTTGGCTGTGTGGGAGTTGGTGTGAGGGCGGCAAAATCGATGGGAAGCAAGAAATGCTTGGGTCTGGGTTCTAAAAAGCTTGGAGTCGGAGAAACACAAGTATAGAAGCAGGATAGAAGATGGAAAGAAGGAAGGACATTGGCACCTTCCTTCGAGATGATCAGCGCTGCAACTCCTTTACTGCGTATAGTATCGAGTCAGTATGGATCTGGGGAAAGCGCGATACACTCATTTCGAAAGGGTCTGATCCATCGATGAATCTCCAAAAATACCAGACTGTTGGAACACCTCAGGCTGTGGACCTGGGTTAGTTGAATGCGCACGCGACCCCATCTCTTCCAACAACGCAGGGCCCAGGGTCCATCCAGCTCATTAGTACTTGTCAGTGAAGTACCTTCTGCAAGTCAGGGAGCCTTGCATTTTGCCGTCAGTCTGAATGTCTCGATACATTTCCAGTCCAATATTCCCACCAGGAAAACTTCCGCTCAACGGAACCCCAAATTGGGCAGGTGCAACAGTCGCTTCGATTATGACGTCAGTATGTTGTTGGGAACGATCCCGCACAAATAATGTCCGAAAGATGCCCTCCCACGGCTGGCCTCGCCTGGACATGGCTCAAAGCCCATTTTTGCCAATTTGCGCAGGACCGCCTAGCTGAAGAAAAATGAATCACCCCCTCTCTCCTCGACAAGCCTCTCATTTGCTCGTGTTGCGAAAAGTGCTGAGATTTGAGGTGAACCTCGGGCAAAAGCCTCTTGCGCTAGAGCGTTTACAGTTGTGCAGATCCTTCGCTGCATCTCCTTGATTGGTCCTATATGTGGGCCAGCCTGGCTTGCTGCTTAGCGCGGAACATAGGCTGTTGTGTTCCAGGGAAAAGACCGCTCGTATCGACGACAACATCTCAAGTCCTTTCTTTGAGTGGAGGAGACGGGGTCAGATTTGGGGGAATTCTGAAGGCAGGGATTTCTCAAGGGACGCTCGAGCAGCTCCACACTGCTTTTTCAGTGGAGGTTGCCCCTCTGAGTCCCTCCAGCGGCCTCCAGCCGCTCTCTGCCGCCGGGCGAGCACCAGTGTCGTCATTCAACCAACAGCACTCAGCTCGCATCCATAGCGCAGTTTCAAGCCCTTTCTCTGTGCCCCTACAGTTGCCCAGCAGGCACCGAGATTATCAAGTATGTGCTGTGCAGCGATCAGCAACATCCACAAGCATGGGGAGGGTTCAAAGAACTCTCAAGGATGCCGGGGTTCATCATCAAGCAGTTGCTGAGTGGCCAATAGCCCGAGCAAACACGCAGAACTGTCTCGGGGAAGTCATCCTGGCATGTACGAGGTACATGAGAGGTGGGGAGAGGGGAAAGAGGAGACATCCTGGCCATGGATGAAGATCCACCCCCCTTCACCATGGGCGTGGCAGCATCTCTCCACGGGGGTGGGGATGGGGCATCATGGGCATGGTTCCCATGAGAGATACATGGGCATGGGCAAGGAAACCTCCAAGTAACGACTCGGCTCGATAGGATGGATACATTCTGCCTCCACTAGCTGATTTCTTTTAGCAAGCTAAACTGGTCCAGTCAGGCCAGGCTTTGGCCAAGACTCGACGCGGCAAGCGGAAGTATTGCCTCTTGATTCAACCTTGTGATATGGCTGAGCTGAGAAGAAAGTACACTCGTACTATCGAGAGATGGTGGTGGCACTCTGTGGAGAGCTGTAATTAAGAGATTGCCTCTGCCTGGTCAACTGTTTTCCTTGCTCGATCAACTCGAGACTTGACCAGCAATGCAACGTCGCGTCGTGGACAATGCAGATGGAAACAAAACTTTGTTCCATCAACCCTGGGCACAATTCTCAATTCGGCCATGTGAACCACTCCTCTGGGTTTCCGGCGTCCAAGTTTCTGGGATGGCCTCTCTCCATCAGGAAGACGGACAAGGCCAAGAGAGTTAATTCTAGGTGTCAGCAGAGTGTCCCCGAGTACGACGCAACGCCAAGCCCTAGTCCGTACGATCTCAGACGTGCCGTGCCATGGAGAAGAAAGGATGGCCGTGGTGTACGCTCAACGGACAAGGGCGAGTTTTTAGAGGGTAAAAGTCAGATAAATCGAAACTGCAAAATCGATCGAGAGTCGGGATTGGTTGGCCGACTCTGAGGTGTGCATGCCGGTGGGAGGATCCATGTCCCGTCGAACAGAAGAACTGGAAGTCAGCTACTTTGGCCCAAGGTACCATCCCTAGCGCCTTAGGTGGTGTGGATACCTCGTCGTCGCGTATTGGTCCCGGGCAGTGGAATGGAAGTGAAGTTGCACTGCTCCCCACTCCTCCTTCAACGAACCCTCGTTCGGCATGGCCGCTGTCGCCGCCGTCACTCTGCCTTCCCGCTCTAAACCTGCCTTTTGGTTGTGTATACGCCCCTAGGGAAGGAGCCATGATGAACATGGATCCATCCGTTGTGAGCAAAAGTAGAGGTAGAGAAGGTAGGTACGCGGACTGGGGTCAGCTTGCTCTTGCCTCCCCCCATGCGAGATTTTATTTATTATCTCCAACATCCGCCGCCTGTAGTCATGCTCTCTCCTCTTGAACTTTTACCTCCTCCAGCCCTTGTCCTCTCTCTTTTCTGGACTTCTTTGCCTTGAGATCAAGGCATTTTCCGATTGGTTTTAGTCTGCTTGCTTCATTGCTTCGCAGGCTCTTTCTCAATTGGACTTGAATCTTGCCTCGTTCTTAACTTGAACTCGGCTTGATCTCGCAACAAGGACCACATCCCACGATCCAACTTCGATTCTCGCCTCGCAAAGAGCGCAACCGTCAAGATGTCCGACGAGGAGAAGAATGTCTCCCCCGAAAAGTACTCGGCCGAAGGAGTCGACGTCGCCACAGGCCACCCCTCCGATAATGTCGATGGCCTCCACCGTCTTCTCAACAACCGACAGATCCAACTTATTGCCATTGGTGGTTCCATTGGTACGGCTCTGTTTGTGAGTATCGGTGGTGGCCTCGCCAAGGGTGGTCCTGCTGGTCTGTTCCTGGCCTATACTCTGTACTCCGGTGTCCTCGCCCTCGTGAACAACTCGATCGCCGAAATGAGCACATACATGCCCGTCTCTGGTGGTTTCATCCGTCTTGCTGGCCATTGGGTTGATGACGCCCTTGGTTTCATGGCTGGTTGGAACTTCTTCCTATACGAGGGTCTCTTGATTCCCTTTGAAATCACCGCCATCAACCTCGTGCTCTCATATTGGGCACCCAAGATTTCGGAGCCTGGTCCTACTGCTGGTCTCTGTGTCGCTGTCATCATTCTCTATGCGTAAGAACCCATGCCCCATATGATCAATCCCGACTTTCTTTATCGCTTGACGCGCCATGCCCATGCTCCGAAACTGGACGCCTCTGGCCGGCCGTTGAGTGAGATGTGCTCCAAAAGTTCCCCGCAGATGAATTTCGCATGCTAAACTGTGTGAATGTAGTGCTCTGAACATCTTGGCTGTCCGAGCCTACGGTGAAGCCGAATTCTGGCTGTCTGGTGGCAAGATCATTCTTATCCTGATGCTGTTCTCCTTCACCTTCGTGACTATGGTGGGAGGAAATCCCCAAGGCGACGCGTATGGATTCCGCTATTGGAGCAACCCCGGTGCCTTTGCCGACGTGTACGGTACAGACGCCCTCGGCCGTTTTGAAGGTTTCCTGGGTGCCCTCTGGAGTGCCATCTTCACCATTGTCGGTCCCGAGTACATCTCGATGGTGGCTGCCGAGGCCAAGCGACCCTCGATCTACATCAAGGCTGCCTTCAAGACAGTCTACTACCGATTCTGCTTCTTCTTCGTCACCGGCTCTCTCGCTGTCGGTATTGTCGTTCCCTGGAACTATGACAAGCTCCGGGCCATCTACGTTGACTTCACCGAGGGCGGTGGTGACGCTGGAGCCTCTCCCTATGTCATGGCTATGAACATCCTGGGCGTCAACGTGCTTCCCCACATCGTCAACGCCCTTATGATCACCTCGATTTTCTCGGCCGGTAACACCTATACCTACTGTGCTACCCGTTCCCTGTACAGCCTGGCTCTTGAGGGTCGCGCCCCTCGCTTCCTGCGAAAGACCACCGCCCAGGGTGTGCCTATTTGGTGCTTCTGCGTGGTCATGATCTTCCCCATGCTTTCATTCCTGTCGTGCAGCAGTGGTTCAGCTGAGGTGCTCAACTGGCTCATTACTCTTATGACGGCTGGCGGAATTATCAACTACCTCGTCATGGGTATCACCTTCATCTGCTACTACCGAGCTTGCCAGGCCCAGGGAGTCGACCGAACAAAGATGCCCTACTATGGCCGTTTCCAGCCTTACGGTGCCTACCTGGCTCTCTTCATCCAGGTCGTCGTCGTTCTCTGCTACGGTTACAAGTCATTCCAGCCCTGGAGCGTCGAGGCATTCTTCCAGAACTACACCATGCAGATTATTGCTCCCCTGCTGTTCATCGGCTGGAAGCTTATCAAGGGCACCCGCTGGCTCCGTCCCCACGAGGTTGATCTCGTTTGGGAGCGCCCCATCATTGACGCCTACGAGAACTCCATCACGGAGCCTGCTGTGGGCTTCTGGACTGAAATGGGCCAGTTGATTGGCATCGGACGCAATAAGTAAGCCCTTCAAACTGGGTTGGGCATGATTCTGGAAATGCAAACATGAATATGGGCTGGAGATACCATCTTGGGATGCAATGTGTACATGTTAATAGAACCAACGATTTGTTGGATGCAGAGCGGTTGGCTGTTGAGATTATACCCGAGATACGAATTTTATGCTCTGTTGCCTGATTTCAAGTCATGTTCAATGTTGCCATGTAATGTGATTGTCTACTGCCTCAATTTACAAGCAAGGAACCTTGGTCTCATACGATATCTATCATGACAAGCTCCCTTTGTGATTCCAATACCGTGATGTCCCTCATCATAACCATCATCGTCGGGCTTGCGCACTCCATCCTCTGCCAACCGATCATGCTTGTTTAGCAACACGGCCAATGATCCTGCAACGCCGATCCCGTGATCGGCGAGGTAAAGCGTTGCATCGGTGCACCTTCCTATTGTGATGTTGATGTTTGGTGACGTTGAAGTTGGACGGTTTTGGACCATGGCTTGGAGGCGGGGGATGCAGATCGCGGGTTAACTTTACAAGGGGGGGAGTGAGCATGCACCAGCAGGGGACGGCAAACCCATGCCAAGGAGAATTTTTTAACAAGAGGCTCTACATGCATGGCGTGGCTGCCGCTTGGTGTTTTTCTAGAAGGGTGTGAGGCCAAGAGCCTCTTTTGATAAGGGAACTGCTTCTTAATGGGTTGGGTGTGGGGTAGGGGGGGTGGAGAGTTGATAAGGTTTCGCAATATCTCTTGTTGAAATGATGGTGTATGGACCACTGTACGTATCATGAGGGGGGGTGGTATCGTGGAGATATCTCGGTGTCGATGAGTTGACGACGACGACTTCGAAGACACGGCTCCGTGGTGGTATTAGTTAAAAATGGAGACTTGCCTTCAGCCTATTTCATCCATCATCTACAGGTCTCAGGGGTTAGAATTGTAATAAAGTGGTTTACTTCTCCATTAGATTGCAATAAGGATAGGTGATAGGCTACTAGGGATTTCCAAAAGGTTATGATTTGCTCAATTGTTAGCAGGGAACTTGACGATTAGTGGCAAGAAAAGAGAAATAGAAAGCTATCCAGCAAGACGGCTACGTGAAATAAGTACAGGTACGTATACGTTAGTGCCTAAATAACATTTCCAACCCTTGAGACCTGTATGTCTGTGACTTCTTACACAGCTGTTTGACGTATCAGACTTTCGACCCGTCGCCAAGCCCCGGTGCTTTCGGAGCTATGCGGGGCCGGAGATGTGGAGTTTGACGCCGGAGGATCACCGGGGACGGCGGTAATATCCACGGAGGAGAGGAGGAAGACTTGGGAGTGTATGCCGACAACTATTACATCTTAGTTAGGTATTAAAATAACGAGAAATACACGTTCATCTCTTGCTACTTTACATCACCAAGATGGGCAAAGGCTTTGTGCTCCAAGAGTTGGGGTAAAAATCTTGGCCCAGCGATCAAAAGGCTTGGTGGTTTTGGAGCTTGGAGACAGCTACAAGCCTTCTCAAGCCAAGTACCTCTTTTTTTCTCCTCACTCTTGCCGAGACATTGGGGGAACACCATCTCACAGCCCAAGCCAGGAACGAGGCGTATTGCCAAGCTCAGAGTCCCAAGGTAGAGAGTACGTACTGTACCAGAACAAGTTTTGCTCAGAAGACACGATCAGTCTTCATACCTTTTTTACTAAAGAAGCATATAATATCCCAATGGTTCAAAAACGGGCTCAGAGTAAAATGATATTTATTGCAGACGCCTTTTTGTCGTGGTGGATGGACGCTGGGCCCCTTCTGGTGGGCAGTAAGCCATCAACTTTCATCCAACAACATCTGGTGAGATGGCCGAGTTGGTTATGGCGTCAGGTTAAGGTCACCTTAACAACCTAAGATTCCTGATGGAGCAATCCTCCTGGGTTCGAGTCCCAGTCTCATCAAATTATTCTTTTTGCTTGTCGTGAAGAAAATGCCTCAATGCCGGCAACTTGACTCCACTAGCTGTGCCACATGATGGTGGATCTTGGCATTATTGTGGAAGTGAAAACCACGATTTTTGTTAGACCATCTTGAAGTATCCTTCGGATTGGTCTTGATATCTGTGTCCAAAAACGAGGAATTCATGTACAGTTACTTCCTGCTGGCCTTGACTCTCTTTTGGATCTGTCCTATTCTTTTTTTATAGATCTCCTGTCCCTGGCGTTAGCAATTGTTCTCATATGGGGTATCGTGGCCTACCCTAGATCAAGGGGATGAGACAACGGGGCCCAAGGCGGAGCATTAAACAAGCCTAACTACAAAGACCCTAGTCAAGTCAGAGCCTCAAAACGTACAGAATCTCATTAGACTAGTAGAATCTGCAAAAAGATCCCTTGTTATTTTGTTGTTCTGTGATGGCAAGACTGGCTCGGTCATGTCTCGTGCTCTGTCTGCCTCTCAGTACATCACATGGGTAGGTATTCACACAGAAGCTCCAGTCCACGGCCACAGACTCAGGAGGTCTTATCTCGGTATTCGGGAAGTATTATTTGCCCCAATATTTCCGAGTGAAAACCCAACATTGATACTCACAGGATTGGCAACCGACGTCTGCTGGGTTTGGGGGCAAAAAGACAGGCTAGATGGAACAGTAAAAAGACATACAACAGCGGGGATTCGCTGGTCGTCACCGACCCAACTACTAATCCGCCCCTCACCGGCTTGACTATGGGAGAGCGGACGGGATCCCGTATTTTCCGGTGGGTATGGTCGTATGTGCTGAGCTGGGTCTCTGAATCGCCTCATGCCGAGGATGGTGGGGCTAGAGAACACGGATCAGACTCGGCAAAAACTACGCCAAAGCTCTATCGATTATGGCCAGAAAAAAGGCAATAAATTCCTAACAACATAGTAATTCAATCAAGTTGGAAAGTACCTTGGCACTGATGCATATCTTGGTCGTTGCAGGTGAATGTGGCTCCCGGGAGTATAGAAGGCGAATTACGACCATGCCAAGACAACAAGGAAGCCGTCATCGTATAGGGGTTAGTACATCAGTTTGTGGTCTCTTGAAGCACTGAAAACGCAAGTTCGAGTCTTGCTGACGGCAAATCATTTCTTTTTGCCATTTGCAATGGATGACCTTTGGCTTTTGCCATGCAGGATCTTGGTGTCATTGACCGTCAGCCCGTGGAGGTCTTGCACCTTGCATCAGATTTTTTGCTATGGGGCCCACGAATTGAGCGTAACATCGCTATGGGAAAGCTAGCTTAGATGTAGGAGCTGACTGGGAACTAATTTGTTGGTGCCATCCTGATCGCATGTTGATATTGGGAAGAGGCGGCTTGACTGCCTGGAACAGTATCATGTTGTTGAGTTTCATTTTTAGCTCAAATCCTGGATCTTTAGCTTGATTCAATGCCAACTAGCAGGTTGCTTTTCATGATACGATGTTGCCGTTTTTTAATGACAGACCCCAAAGACATGATGCACGCAGGCATATGCTTGGTCCACGAGAGTGACATATGATGAACAGCGAAGATGGCTACCACAGAGAACCTACATTCCACACAATTAGGCAGGTGACCTTGTTTTCGACAGCCAGCTGCCTGCCAGAAACTTGGGGGACCTGGTCACAGTTTATTAGAGGTGTCGCCCTTTAGGAGAGGAGGCAACTCTTTCGCAGCATTGTGACCCAGTACTTTGAGATAACTCAGTTAGGAGATCGACCAAAATATTACCCATCAGGAAGTCATGTACAATAATTAACGAATTGAGACAAGCCCATCAGCTGCTCTCTGTTCTAGAAAAAAGAGGCATATCCTATCATGAGGAGACCGACAGCCAAAGCACCCCTTCCTGTATTTGAGCCCTTGAAGCAGCTCCCACCAGATGTTGTCGTAGCAGCAGTAGCACCTGGCCCAAAGCTTAGAGTGGTGGGCGGCACATCCCCAGTGGTAGTAACTCCCGCCGTGACTGTGACTGGGCCCTTGTCCTGTGTCACCGTCAGTACCACATACTCAAGGCGGGTCTTTCATGCTTACCTGTGACGTCTCGAAAACTCCAGTGGCAGCTGCACAGTTCTGGTACTCCCAGATATTTTCCATAGGCACACTTGTTTCCACGCAAGACTTGGGTCCATCAATGACACAAACCGAGGCTAGAGACACGATCGACTCTTGACAGCGACAGCTCGTGAGCTCTGCTCCTTTGGTGTACTCAGAGGAGCAAGACGTGACTGACTGAGTAAGTTGGCCACAGCTCTCAGCAATCGTCTTGCAAGCGTCGTAGTCCAACGTCCTCGTCGCGGCGATTGCCGTTGGAGTCGTGATGTCGTCTGGAAGATACGGACCACAGGCATCTTGCCAGTTGGCGATCTCGTCCTCTACGGAACTGTCGTATGTGTTGCCCAAGACGCATTGCCTGAACTCACCCTTGCACCTGGAATATTTAGCCTAATCTTTGACGATGCCAGCCACTGCACTCACCCAACGTAGGCATCGAGAAGTTCCTGGGTGCAGAAGCAGTCGATGGTTTCTTGCTTTGACTTGTTGCTACATTTCCTGGCAATCTCGTCGGCCTTCATGCAATTTGGAAATTTAGTAATATCGCCAACACATTTCGGTGGTGTGAAAACACCTCCATGGCATGCAGTCAAGGAGCTCAAGACAAGAGTGAAGATAACGACTGGTCGAGCAGAGAGGAGCATCGTTGCATAGTAGGGATACGTTTGCTCAAAGCTCGTCTTGCAGAGCTTACCCACCTTTATCTTCCAGGTCGAGGACAAAGAGCTAAGGTCGAGGCCGTTCGGGCCAAAAGTGGCTTGAAGCCATCATTCAGCCATGGTCGATAGTCAAGGCTCCCAGGAACTTAGGCGGAGTGGCGAGCCAATCATGGCTGGACAGCCTCAGAGCTAATCGTACTTAGCTGAACACTTCCGTCACGCGGGGCTCATGAAAAGCCTCTCAATCTGCCTTGTGAGGACGGAAGAAGCCCTTAGGTAGGACTCCTTTTAACTCTTTGTTAGCGTAGGGCAAGCTTGCGCTAGGTGAGGCTTGGCTCGGTAGTCGAGCTGAATCATTGTACAAATATGCCGTCTTTCTGAAAATGTTCGGCACGACTTTGAATCGTCTCTACACCGACTTCTTTGACTGCTGTCATGTCTGGCCAAGGACGAGAATCTTCTTCCCAGCCCTACGGGTGGCTATCCGCCTGTCTACGATGGCCATCCCTCCTCACCTTTTCCATCGTCAACATTGCCCTTGCTGCGACTGTCATTGCTTTGACTATTGTGTCCTCTCAGAACGATGGCTTTGTCACAGTTCCATCCAGCAACACCGCCAAGGCCGGTGAGGTTGGTGACATTCCCGATACTCCTTGGAGCTTGGGTATACTCTGGACATCCCTCCCCAGCTTCGTCTTCTCCCTTTTCGGCGCATACTGGGCCTGGATAGCTGGCTCCCTTGCTGAGCGTCAACCATACGTGGAGCTTCGCAAAGAGGGTGGCGCTGATGCAAGAGTGTCAATTCTTCTGGACTATCGTGTCGTCGCTAGCATCTGGCGCTGGTGGGGAGCCTTTCGAAGGTCTCATTACATGGTCGGGGCTACTACTCTGCTCTCCGTATTTTTGACATACCTTGTTGCCCCATTCGCTGCACGTCTGTTTGTGTCACAGATCGTGACAGTATCAGAGTCACTCCCTATCGTATACAATCAGACGTACAATGTCGACGGCATCGATTCTACAGTGGATTGGCGCCCTGTTTTCGACACTGTCTCCGCGACACGACTTTACGGAGGAAACAAGATTGCCTGGACGGACGACGAGCGCGCCTTTCGCCCATTTGATGCCGACTCGGACCTTACCACAGGAGCGAGCATGGCAGCAAATACGACTGCATACTCAGCCTACCTCAACTGCGAGCTTGTAAAGGACTATTCCATCACGTCAAGCGGTAGTTCGGTTCAAGTCTCCGGCAGTGACAGAGGGTGCAGCTTCAAGCAAAGCTTTTCGACTTCAAGCTCGCAGGAGACGTACTTCAAAACCACGGTTGAGTTTGGCTGCTCCGCCAAGGCATACTACAGCCGGTTGGTGTTTACGGCCGCCAAGTACTCTTCATCCGCGAAAAACAACCTCAAGGACATCAAGGTCATCTCTTGTGCAACTGGATATCGTCAAGTTGCTGGAACTCTGCGAGTCTTGCCGTCAAATGGCGCCCCAGTTATCCAATCATTCGTCGAGACGGGTGAGCCGGATACCAGCCGACCAAAGCTGTGGAGAGTCTTTGAGCAGGACATTCTTGGGTCTGTGGCCTTCAACCCGAAGATGAAATGGACAACCACAGACTTGGGAACCTTGATGCTGTACACTGCTCAACGGGCGGCGCCATCGGATCCCTTGGAAACGGATGCTCTCATGGAGGCAATCCAGGGCATCTTTACAGCAATTTATTCGAATGCGGTTGCGATCCATGGCTTCAAGACACTCTCGGAGCCCGAGAAGGCTGTGGGTTCTGGCCTCATTCCCACGACTCGACTCTTCGTCGTTACCTGGGTTGCAGGCATTATCGTCGCATTCCTGGCTGTCACCCTCTGTACCGTGGCGGTGGTGTTTTTCCTTCTTCGTAACGCTCCATCAATCTTATCGGAGGAGCCTCAGGGGTTGTTGTCTATGGCTGCGATCCTTGAAAAGAGCGACCTTCTTCGCGTAGCCTCTGAAATACGCCACGACGTTGGATTTAATGGCGAGATACGTGAGAGAGCCAAGGGTCAGCCCGAGGTGAAGGACAAGAAGTGGAGAGTGGTGAAGCATCCTGAAACTGGGTACTGGGTTGTTCGGGCGGCACGGAATGTTGAGATGGGAGCTACGGAGCGTCTTCTTAGCTGAACAGGAATGTAAATAATTGAATTAGTCCATTGATTAAGTCATTTCACCACTCTGGGCTTGTTCATCCTAGACGGTGATGCTGTGTACATAGACTCACCCCTCTTGACTCCCATGAACCCGTGATGGCTTGAGTAACATCCTTCGGTCGCCAAATGGGCCATCGCGACCGCCAGGCACAGTTACAAATTACCATCTTTGAAAACCGAAGTTTAGTAATACGCGAAGAAAGAGTTAGTTTGGTTGCGCTGTGCGTCATTCTCAGACAATGTCCGTTCAGTACCTAGATATCGCAAAAATGTCCAACTGGATCAGTGGGCGCCAGCGACGGACGTGTTCGCGCTGTTCTTTGTTGGTAACTCTGAGTCTCAGGATATAAAATGACACTTAAAAACAGGCAAGCCAATCTCCTCGTGACCTGTTGTGTAAGGGCCGGCCATGTTACTGATTCTCTATCGCCCTTCTCACTCACCGAGCGAAGGAGAGCTGGACTATAAATTCTTGGCCTCAAGCCCTAAAATTCATCCACTCAAGAATCTCTACTCAAATCAAGCAATCGAGAAGTCCGAACCAAGAGCTATCACGATGTGTGTGGTCACCAAGTACTACTACTACTGCTCCAAGTGCGGCCACTGCCTCACCAGCCGCCTCAAATGGAGCCACTGCCGCCACCCCGGTAACCCCGACAAAGGCTGCCGGATACGAGAGATCATGGGCGAGCCGAAGTATCTCAAGAAAAAATATTGCAGACGTTGCACCAAGTATTTTGTTGCTGACCCGCATCTTCTGGATCTCCGACCTTGAGCGCGCTGGAGTCGAAGATGCATCCAGCCTAGAGCAAGCGACACCTAGAGCGACAAGATTGCTCAAGAGAACACAAGTTCTAAAGGGTCTACCATGAGATGGACCATCACGCCATGGTGTCGACGTTATTGCAAAGTGACCATCTTTCGAGTTGAAGATTTAAGGAGTGGAGCGTGGAGTTTGGAGCCAGGGAAGCGCAGCTCATCGTTTGCAGATGAAGCAGAAAAGTCAAGGGGGGACATTAGCCTACAAGTTTGTCAATCAAAATTAATTCTTAATTTTACATCAACCAGTATTAAAGATCCCATAGATGGCGAATCTGAAATAGTGAACGTCGCCCAACATGAACTCCTTTGAGCCTGTCAAGGTCAAGCATATGCTTCACAATTCCCTCTTTTCAGGTTTCCACTTTGTAATCCCCAGGCTATGCTACATGTGGGTCACCAACATCCTAATTAACATTGTTCCTATAAGTGAAGATAGCATGATGGTGAATAGTGGTGCTCATTGGTTGTCTTTGTTGCCTCGTCAAAGGCACTGTGAACGCGTTCGTGGTGAACGCCGAAAAGCAGCCCCTAAGAGTGAAGGTTTATGAATGGGTGAACAATACAATTTTTATTAATGAGTCTGGACTTAGGAGTATAAATGTTCATTCTTCTACTGCCGAATCTTCCTATTCTTGGTTGGCAACCCCTTTCTGAATATCACCTTGTTTAGTTCGCTATTTGCGTCAAAGTAGCCGCCATGCCCAAGAAAAAAGAGACGTCATCTAAACAGCGGGGACAAGAAGGTAAGCGACTTGTGACCTTTGCCGAGGACGTCGCTACAGAGCCGTACCCCCCTCGGCCAAATGATGAGAATGACGCAATTCAGCATGACATATCCTTCGAAGTCGAGTGGAATAGATTAGTTGAACAACATCGTGCGGCGCGTCATTTCATTCAAAATACCGAGAATAAGATGTGGGAAATGCAGTACAGCCGTCGGGAGATGTTGACAGAAGGGCCATCTACACATCGTCCACAATCCCCCCATCCTGACAAGTCGACTGCCGATGCTGTAGAAAGCAGAATGCTGAAGATGAGGAATGAGATTAAACAGTGGGGGATACTTGATAAAGGACAGGCTAAGTCCAAGGACATTGAATCAGAGGAGGAAAAAAGAAGAAGGGAGGAATTGGTGGGTAAGAACATTTGGGCGGCGTTCGATCGACACAGCCTGCCCCGAGATAGATAGACTCGAACGAGGTCTCAGAGATAGCCCGTGTAGAGAAGTTTCGTAGGGATATTTTCCCTTTGATTCTTCGTTTTCTGTACATTATTTAGTCACTTGAGTAGTTCAATGAGTTATCGTCCCCACAAGACCCGAGTTGTACTTGGAGCGAACGTATAGTGATGTCCATCATGAGAGACACACTTGGCGAGCAAATAGCGAGAAGGAACTCTGTTGATAAATCGATATTCTATAGAACTAGGAACAGAGCTGCGACAGTCCCAAGAGTAGAAACAAGCGGCAAAACTCTACCACTGATCTTGGCAGCAGAGCCTTGCTTTGCCCACGCCTCGCATTCCCCTTCCTTGTTTGTCGAAACAATGGCAAAGCTTTTGATCGGGTAAGGGACAACTTGACATTCGCCACCCTTCTCAGTCTGACAGGTGCTCTCGAACCAAGGATAGTCATCAGCGTCAACATTGTCGCCATTGACAATCTGCTGACAGTTGGAAAAGGCGTAGACGTATAATGACCATGCAGAGACCTCGCCACTTTCATCTTCGGTAGTCTTATTCAGCAGCTCATACCGGATTTGGGAGTAGTTCGCCTTGGAGTCAAAGTCATCGCGATTTTGTAGCAGCCAGTTGACGCCAGAGGATCTGTCCTCGAGGGGTTCCAGGGCATCTTGAAATCCGGTGTCGTTGGATTGCGAAAAGACATCGGTGAGGTTGAAACAGGTAAGTTCTGTTGGGATGCTTGATGTCGTGAGGATGATGCCTTTTGAGGTATCCTTGGCCTCGCAGAACTCTGGCTGGTCGTCTGTGAAGAATGTAACTGTCAAATTGCCGGCACTTCAACCCAAGAGTTAGTTGGAACACGCGTAGTAAGCCAAGTAATTAGTTCTTACCCTCCCACATCCTTTGCCGAGGTAAAGAGTACCAAAGATGAAATCAACGAGACTGTCAAAAGCATCGTGGTTGTATGGCAGATCTTTGTCCACATGCTTCAGTAATGTAGTTGGGGGTGCGTCGTGAGAGGAGCGCAGTCCATTTTATTCGAAAAGCAGACAGACAACCAACAGTGCAATGGCAACAAATGTTTTTATAAGGGTTGATGAGCCACTGATCGACCCAATCTGAGCCGGCCTCAGCGCTGTGAGGTGCGTCATTATCTGCAGACCTCCAGTGCGCTGTAACCAACAGCCTCTGCATGAACCATAACGTCCTGGGCTCCCCGACACTCTCTAAACACGGTAGGCTTAAATTAAAGTCAGGTTTCTAATGTATTTCACAACCAACAGGATCATCCTTCCCGAATACAATGTGATTGCACGGTTAGGAGCTGCATCAACAAGCTTACCCCTGTTGTAGGATTCCCAGCCCCCAAACCTAACCAACAAGCTTGGAATAACCACGTCACTGCTCAGGGAGGCAGTGCAAATTCGAGCTGACCATTGCCACGCGACAGTTTCAAGTCTATTGTGTTTTGAAAGGATCCTTGAGTTTTCGAACTTTGAAAAAGATGATACAGGACGTGTTGTGAATGATAGTGAGGCCACTGGTAACGTAGTGCCTAATGCATGAATGGGAGAGGTGCATTTGGCGGGTGATCCGAGCGAGTTGGCGCCAAGATTCTCAATAACGACCAAAGCAGAGAAGAACTACCAATCTCGTAAGAAGAAATATGCCAGATGAAGTCACAGACGCAGCCGTCGAAATAACTTAAGGCTCAGAAGAGCCTTGTTTCATGCAAATCAAGAGATCGAGATGACATGTATTTATCGTTAATGGAGACCCCCCTATTTAGTCTCAGATGTTTATTCTCACGCTCTCCTGCTGTTTCATATTTATATCGCAAAGCCCTTCTCCTTCCACGGGAAAATGTGGTGATCTATTAAACCCTAAGAGGTAGATCGCGGTTGATTTATGAATCACTGAAACTAGTAGATGTCCAATAGCTAGCTATTCACACCGAATCGAGGCCCTGTCTCGCCTACGGGCCGAAACTCATTCCCATGCTAAAATTAATAAGAAATATATAAAAAAAGGAGGGGAGAAAACATTATAAATCTTTTCATTATTTAAAATTATGACATGAAACTTGATGGAGTGTCGTATTTATCTAGGTAGGCTGGGCTTACTCTGCTAGATGGGAACTTGATGAATCTGTTTAGTACGCTAACAGCGCTGACCTTAAAATGGCCACCGCTGATGGCTTTCTATGGATTAAAAGCTTTTTAAACATCTGCATAGAAATAATCTCGTAGTGTAACACTTCTTTAGGGGCTAATTCCACGTTTCAGGTTACTAAAACCACAAGAGAAGGGTCCTGTCTTGCATTCTCAATAGTCCACCTAGCTAGTGTAGGGTAGGCCACGCTCATGATGTGGGAGTTCTCGTCATCATTACCCAAAAGCAGGATTCATCATCCACACCAGCCAATAGAATGCAGCAAGATAAATGCTACGTCATAAGCCCCATGAGTTATAACCACCAGCCTGAACACTGTCTTTTCAAGCCACATTCAAGGATTATCGATCCATTCGGAAGCACCACCCTTATCCCAAACTCCTTCTATCATGGAAGCCTTGATTTCACAGGTATTAAAAATGCCTGGTGACGAGACGAAGGGCCAAGATGAAGACCAGCCGTCCACCAAGGAGAGGCTGACAAAGGAGATTCAAAAACGTGTCGATGAAGCCTCCAACTTGCAGGAAAAATCGATCCAGCTCCACCAGCAGGCGGATGAAGCCGAAGATTCGAAAGTTGCCGAAGACTTGAGATTTGAAGCTCGTGAAACGGACAAGAAGGCAGCCAAACTGATGAAGACTGCCGAGCGACTTGAGGCAGGGTGGATTCAAGGGGGCGCCTTTGGCACTGGAATCGGCGCTGGGATTGCGAGCGGCATCGGTGTCACCGTTGGAACTTTGCTTACAGGGGTTGTCGCGATTCCAACGTCGGGCTTGGGCATGTTGATAGGAGCTGGAACAGGCTTGGTCCATGGCCCTTGGGTTAAGTTTACCGAGGCTTTCAGCAAGGAAGAAGTCGAGTCGATTGTACAAGACGCCCAGAAGGAGGCTGACAATATCATCAAGTCGGAAAAGTCGCAGAAGTCGGACGAGTCGTGACCGGTTAACTGATGCTGGATAGTATCTGGGATGGGATGATGGACAAAATATTCAGACTGTATCTTGATTTTTGACGAGCGAGACTGAAAAACATGGAACTGGCGTATGTCTTCTTTTGCCCGAGAATAGATTGCATCGGAAATTGGCAAGTTGTGGAATCTTAGTGATTACTGGGTAAGGTCATATGGTTACAGCTTACTGCGTTACGATGCTTTCTTGCATCCCTATGAACAGCATCCATTCCTGTCTCGATGATACGCTAAGATCGCTGGTCAACCAAATATCCCTAACCCCATAACCGCTGCCTCTAATCCTCGTCCTTCACCAAAACGACTTTCCCTGCCAATATGTATCTGCTTGCCCCCCATCATGACTTGCGGCTGTTTCCGAGTACCCAGGCGCATCCAATGCTCGCGGCGGCGTCTCATAAGGGAGTAAGCAGACGAGACGAAAGCTTTTAATCGTCATTTTCCGAAATCGGCACGGTCGCTTTCTCGGTGATACCCAGCAGTCTTTATAGCTCCTCATACTCGTCGAATCGGTAGCCTCCCTCAGGCACATAGTGCAATGTACCACGCGAGAACTCGGGCATCTCGGCCATGGAATCACTTTCCACACTGGTAAAGATGATAGGCCACATCTGTCGGAACCTTGTCACGACTGTCATCTTCTCAATCTCCTCGTCGTTAATGGCATGGATGGTGAGGTTAAGCTTGTGCTCTTTGGAAGAGTCCTTAGGAGTTGAGCACGAGAACTCCCACGAGAATTTGGCCCACGTTTCGGGGTCGAGCATGATGGAGCCTTCTCCGCGGCCGTCCTTGTCGATGGCAAGGGACTGCATAAAGATCTCGACGTTGGAAGGATCGCAGACTCGATCGGATTCGGTGAGATCGATACGGATTACCTGGTTTTATCGTCTATTAAAAATTGTATGACTGTATGCCGTGGAATACTTACAGGCTGGTAGTTCCGGTCTTTGAGATCAACGGCCTTCAGGGTCAGCCAGACCATCGGAGGTTCGGGTTCCTCGTAGCAGTCTTTTCCCAATGTTAGACAATACTTGGCATGAACAGGGAATCTTGATACTTACGGAGGGCTTTGCAAATGTCGAATGCCGCAATGGGCGACGCGAACATGGCCGCAACGAAAGGGAGTGTGAGGTAATGCATCTTCACAGTTTGTCTACAAACAGTTAGGCACAGTAGGCTCAGGAGCTGAGTGGATTTGAGTCAACGAGAAGATGTTGAATTATCGATATAAGGCTACAAAAGGTGTCTTCTTTACTGGCGCAGAGTGTCTAATTATATAACGCAAGCCCGAAATATGTCGGGTCTGACCCGGGGTGTCTGGATTGAATGTTGAGCTCGTCTATCTCAAAGGCATGTTGGTTGACCAGCACCATGACGCGTCCCCAAGGCCAGCCTATCAGAAAGACGTGAAAGATGGTTTGCAAGGGAACGATTCCTCTCGGCTGTTGCCTATCACAGAAGGTCCACGAAGGATTTCTCAACTCACCAATGATAGGGCGTCATGTGGTCTGCTCACTTACGCAACTGGACGCCTAGAATTACAGGTGATGCCAAGGCAGTTTCAGCCACAAACTGGGGTAACTCTATACGAGTTAAGGTAGACGAGAATATGGGGCCATGCCCGACAAAGAAGCATGGGAGCCTCCGATATCTGGGGAAAAGCGGCACGCCTTGAATTTTTTCAGCCTTATCCTTCCAGGCCTATGTCAGGTTAAGTTAGTGAACAGCTTGCGCTTGCGGAAACGACAAAGGTGAGAGCGACGTCATCCTCTGCAGCCCTGGATTTGGTCAACCTGTTGGATTCCTTGCATCGTGGCTTCGGCAGGATGATGACCCGTTTCAACCCTGAGGCAGCTGCAGGAAACAAAGATCAGGCCACCTAGTTAGAACCAACGACTTTACACGTTGCCACTGCCCAGATCTAGACACAAAAGGCGTGCTGACGCCTCTGCTATACGTGAGGGCGAAGGAGCCTAGAATGCATAATTCCCAGGAAAATTATTACCGTTTCAACTGCCGTGACTCATAGTAGGAGGCTTGGAGAACTGAATGTGTGGCGTATTGTAATTCATTCGAGACACGCCTCATAAGACCAAAGTTGAATGAAACGCCTTGACCAAGGACACATTGACCGCTCAAGGCCGCTTTTCAGGGCGCCTTTAATCTAATGCCGATACTTGGGATATGATGTGCATCATATCAGGCCCTGCCGTTTCTATCAAGCATCCATTGACTCAGGCGTTAGTTGACTAGAACAAGCTACCCTAACATCCAGGCCTGGAAAATTACAACGCCTGCCACAAAACGGCAGAGATGGTAGGTAAGCTGCATGGCAATCAAGGTGTCGTCAAGACAGCCCATGCCCGTGCGGAGCCAAGATGTGAGGGTGTGGGCTTAACAGAGTGAGACGACGAATATAGGCACACTTCAGGGCATCCATCGCTGAACTTCCTTAAAGTTTGTTTTGACGTCCCAGATCTTGACAGAAGAGAGGCCTTCGAGTTGTTATTCCGGCGATAGCTATCTGTTGACGCTATGAATATTATTAAGACGTGGTTACCAAGATTCATATCCATAACTTCATTTCTTAGATGCCAACAATTAGCTTTGACTACTTTTCTATTACGCGGACTGAAGAGTTGACAGCCTCTTTCTAGTGAGGCAGAGCAGGAGAACATGTGGTCACCATCTCAGAAACGCAGTGTCGAACTCATACCAAATAAGAACGCACAAAATTGGCAATAGGAACAAATAAAAAGAGGGACTGAATATAAAATGTATGATACTATTACGGTCTTCTGGCTCAGTTATCCAGGCTTCAACTATAACAGAGGACACAATTGTATGATGCTATTGCACTCGCGCGTTGCATGACATTTCAAGGAATCTTGGATATCCCAGTATAATGTCAAATTTCCTACTTCATTTCGCCATCACCCTTTCGATGCCGATTAGCCGGTCTTTGGCACCCTACCACACCTTGAAAAGCACAAACATATTCTAGAGGTAAGGAAATTCCCAAGCGTCGGTGTGAGAGATGCAACTAATCATTTCTGCATGCGGTCTGAGCACAGCTCGTGGCTGGATACGGCTGAACCAATCTCGAGGAGGATGAGGTAGTCCTCTGAAACCGGAAAATGGATACAGCCAATATCATTTATGTGACCTTGAAAAAGTCGGAATGCCTCAGTTAGCAGAGTAAACGCTATCCGTTGGGTAACATCAAGGTCAGACGGGAAACAAGCTGGTCACACATTTTACGAAACTGTAGGAACCATTTCAAGACGGTACTGACGAAAGATTGTTTATCAACATATACAAACAAGGAATATTTTATTTGCTTAGAACTAGGCTTACCAGCGGCGACTGTGGATGTGCATAGTTCTCTGTTTAAGAAAAACGCACCACCTGAGGTTGACCAGGCTCCATCCAAGGCGAGTGCTCAAGGCCAGAAAAATGAAGTAGAGTCTGGATGAACAACTCTATCGTAAAGTATTAAACATTTATTAATATTCAGGAGAAGAAAATCGTAATGAACCCAACACGTTGTTGAATCAGTGAGAACTCGTTTGTCCCACGGCCTCGTATTTCTGATTACAATGACCAACCATGTGGGCTGACAACAGGTCCACCTCTCCAGTATTCACGGTCGCACATCCCGCGGTATGTGGGCTTGGCCTTTCTGAGAAAGGATTAAGACTTCTCTAACTGGCTTGTAATTCCGAGGGTTGGTCGATAATTATAAATCCGGCGTCTTGAAAATGCCAGTATGGGGCTGTGTCTATCCTCAGTTCATAGTGATGCTAACAACCCCATAAAACAACCCGTTAAAGAATTGCCTACATCATATGATCGAATATCGCGTACACCACATTCTAACCCAACGAGCTCTCTAACCCTCCATTCTAGATCCATTCACACACGCTGTTGGGACTAGAAGTTGCATCCCACCTCGCCACATGCCGGTCCTGCGTTGTTTGCGTGGCCCTGACCCTGATCCTGACGAACTGGCAACAAGCGAACCTGTTCGAGTCCTGGCAGCCAACCAACATGTGGAATCATGTCACTATAGGTGCCGTCCGACCCGTGATGGTGGATCGTGCTGCTCACGGTGGAGTTGAACTAGACCAATCGGATAAAATTGCCGTCAGGTCTGTGATGCCTCCTACGCCGGGACTAATCAGATCGAGTGACGACAATCATCACGCCCCTAGTATGGTTAATCCCTTCTCGGTTCCGTTATATCCCACGCTTGAACCACAGAAAGTTCTCACCAACACGCGAGCTATTGCGTAACCCACCAACCAACAACTCTCCTCGGGCCGTTTCCGCTCTGCTTACCCATGGCCGATCCCAAAGTCTTGGTCATATCAATCGTATCAGATTAGATTAGATTGGGGCCAAGTCACTCTTCCCTTCAGACCCGCGGCATTTCCGAAGTTCTCGTACTCTGTGGAGCTGCTGTTGGTTCCAACTCCGGTGGTTCTGGTCTTGGGATCCCTGTCACCCGGGAGGCGGAACCCAGACATCCCGCACCCCGATGCCGATTCTGCCGGTCAAGTATGGAGCTCAACCATTGTTAAAAGGAGGCAACACGATGAAATCTTATCAGATGCGTGGTTTTTTAGCCGGGTTCCCCTAGTTTGAACTTGCGTCAAGTCTTTTAAAGACAAGCAGTGAACCCTTGAACAGTTCGCGCTCATTTCTTTCCTTATTCCTGAAGGTTAATTCCTGTACAATCATCGCTCCTTTAAGCCAAACCCAGTGATCAGCACTTAATCATGGGATTGTGGAACAGGCTCCGGCCTAACAGTGCAGAGGTTACCGGCCCGTCGACCGGAGAATCGCCCACCAACCTTACGCCTGTCACCAGTCATGGAAAGGGTCCGGCTGGTCTCTCCCCCGAAGATGGAAACCCAACCACCACCGAAGATGTTGTGCCGACGGAGGATGTAACAGAAGGTGTCAGGGATATGCAAGCCATAACACTGGTGTGGACAAAGAAGTCACTGATTTGCGCCCTCATCTCTGTCTGGTTGGTCTACTTGTTGAATGCCTTTCAGAGTTCAACTGCTGGCAACCTCCTGCCCTATGTCACTAGCGATTTCTCGGCGCATTCACTGCTCACTGTTATTGATGTCGTCGCGAGCTCTATGACGGCAGCCGTCTTCATTCCTTTGGCCAAGTTCCTAGATATTGCTGGTCGAGCTGAGGGTTACCTTCTCATGGTGGGCTTTGCAGACCTGGGCTTGATCATCATGGCCACCAGCAAGAATCTTCCTACCTACTGTGCTGCCAACGTAAGCAACAAGTCTCAACAAGCAAGACAATATACACATGATATTCACATCAGCAATAGGTCTTTTACCAGGTCGGATTCACTGGTCTCATCTACAGTATCGACGTCATCACAGCCGACTCCACCAACCTCCAGAACCGAGCCTTGGCATATGCTTTCACGTCATCCCCCTACATGATCTCGGCCTTTGCCGGATCCTACGCCTCTGAAAAGATGCTCGACACCATCAACTGGACCTGGGGCTTCGGCATCTTTGCATTCCTCACACCCGTCATCTGCGCTCCTCTGTTCATTATCTTGAAGTACAACTTGCACAAAGCCAGGAAGAACATTCTTCCTAAGAAGCCTAGCGGGCGTACTTTTGTGCAGAGCGTCTGGCACTATGTTATTGAGTTTGATGGTTTGTCTCGCCCTCTTCTCTTAACCAGAGAGTGAAAGGCTAACTAAATTTCTCATAGCACTTGGCATCTTCCTGTTTGCTGCCGGTTTGGTCATCTTCCTTCTGCCGTTCAACATCGCTGCCATGGCCCCCAACGGATGGGCTACCGGATACATCATCGCCATGATCGTTGTTGGATTTATTCTCCTCGTCATGTTCGCATTGAATGAGCTCTACCTTGCACCAATTCCCTTCCTAAGGTTCGACTTCCTGACTGACCGAACCCTGATTGGTGCTTGTCTTCTGGACCTTACGTATCAGCTCTCTTACTACTGCTGGAATAATTATTTCACCTCTTTTCTGCGAGTCGTCAACTATCTTTCCGTCGCAGAGGCCGGATATATCGCCAACACTTTCAACGTCGTTTCCGGTTTCCTCCTCTTCCTTGTTGGTTGGGGCATTCGCAAGACGGGATACTTCAAGTGGCTTCTCTGGATTGGAGTTCCGCTCTACATCTTGGCCCAAGGTCTGATGATTTACTTCCGAAACCCTACCGGATACGTCGGATATATCGTTATGACGCAGATATTTATCTCTATGGGTGGTAGTGTCTTCACCATCTGCATGCAGCTCGCAGTTCTGGCAGCTGTTGATCACCAACACGTGGCCGCAGCCTTAGCTATGCTGAGTGTCACTGGCACTGTCGGTGGCTCCATTGGATCCACCATTTCTGGTTCGATCTGGACCAACACCTTCCAAAAGGCTCTGATTATGTATTTGCCTTCCAGCGCGCTGGACAACCTTGACGCTATCTACGAAGATCTTGATACTCAGCTGAGTTATCCTAAGGGTAGCGCTGAGCGTATTGGAATCCAGAAGGCCTACGGTTATGCTCAAACTCGGATGTTGGCAGCTGGAACCGCTCTTATGGTGGCATCTTTCGTCTGGGTCGCCCTCATGAGAAACCTCAAGGTCTCGGAGATGAAGCAGACAAAGGGCAACGTCTTCTAGACGATGTCTCGTCCATCTTTCTTTGACTGTGCTAGTATGCCCTGCTGTTTATATCTAGTACATAATGCCTAAACCACCTTTAAGTCATATTTCTTTGTATTACGATGTTCTGCCTGTGACATCCGGCAAGTCTATTGACGCTTTGCATAAGCCCAGTATTGATGAGGCAGCACCAGTATTGCAAATAAAAGCCACGCCTGGGCATTCTTTGGGTAGAAAGGCTGGGTAGAACATGGTAGGATATTGGGCAACAAGGCAAGTTCAGAGGAGCCAGTGTGCGACAGCACCAACCATGGCCCTATAAAGCAAGCAGACATTACAGCAAGATGCTTGTTAGGCACTCAGTTGGTTATTGTGCAGAACGAGGTACTTTTGTCTTCCACTTCACGGTGTTGTCGCAACGTATAACCCTTGCTGGGCTTCGCGGACCGGGTAACGAGATGCCTAACTTTCGGGATGGCACGCAAAAAGAGAGCCCCTGAAGCATAGTCAAAAAGACAAAAACATACAACAGCGGGGATTCGCTGGTCGTCACCGACCCAACTACTAATCCGCCCCTCACCGGCTTATCTATGGGAGAGCGGACGGGATCCCGAGTTCTCCGGTGGGTATGGTCGTATGTG
>JABEEN010000123.1:0-35750 GCA_013363205.1 Fusarium tuaranense | reverse complement strand
CATCATTGTCAGTGCCGCCAGTGTCAACGTCCTCTCCGTACCTGGCGGCGGCCTCGTCTTGCAAGCGACGGCGGCTTAGCCCGTCGCCTGCTTGTCCAACTGAGACATTTCACCCGTCAACCCAATCGGCACTTGACTGTGCTGCTCCGCCGCCATCGATACGCGACATTGCTTGCTTTTCTCACGGCAGTGGCCAGCTGGAAACCTCGTTTGGGCTTAGCTCCAATGGCTCCCAGTCCAGGTTGTCGCTGCTGCAGCAGCTGTCACCGTCCCTGTCACCGTTCTCCCTCTCCCACTCTCGCTCTCGCTTTCACATCCACAACTCCACCACAACTGTTTCTCAGTCTCACTCTTGGACAAGTTTGTTTGCTGACCATGCATCTTCCATGATAGATCCTACTCTCATTCAGCCTGAGATTACCCGACCTCCCATGGGAATCCCTTCCTATGATACTCACTTCCAACAGCCCAACCACACATATCCCACCTCTCCCTCTCTGTCCTCCTCGTCCCCTCAGCCTCATATGATGAGGACCAACAGCTCTTCGCCTTTCCTCCATAACGGTACCTTCCAATCCGCCTTCCCCAGCAGCCCCTACGGTGCCCCCATCGACAACCACGTCCGCGCCCCTAGCATGAGCCAGTTTGTCCCCCCTACGCCTGGCGAGTACAGCGACAATGAGTCCAAGGAGAAGCAGCGATGCACCTGGCCCGATTGTGGCAAGACCTTCAAGGATCTGAAGGCGCACATGCTCACACACCAGAACGAGCGCCCCGAGAAGTGTCCCATCCAGACCTGCGAGTACCACACCAAGGGCTTTGCTCGCAAGTACGACAAGAACCGCCACACTCTCACTCACTACAAGGGCACCATGGTCTGCGGCTTCTGCCCTGGATCCGGATCGGCCGCGGAGAAGTCCTTCAACCGCGCCGATGTCTTCAAGCGCCACCTGACTGCTGTTCATGGCGTTGAGCAGACTCCCCCCAACAGCCGCAAGAAGTCTTCGACTGGTGCCAATGCCGCCAAGAAGCTCACTGGCTATGCTCCCGATGCCACTGGCAAGTGTTCCACTTGCTCTCAGACCTTCTCCAACGCTCAGGACTTCTACGAGCATCTTGACGACTGTGTCCTGCGCATTGTCCAGCAGGAGGATCCTGCCGAGGCTATCAACGCCAAGCGCCTGGCTGAGGTTGAGAATGACAAGGATGTTCACATGACTCTGGAGAAGAACAACCTTCCCACTACTACCGAGGCCACCATGACTCAGAATGACGAGGAGGAGGCCGACACTGGTGATGAGGACGAGGACTCGCCACGAACCAACACGTCTCCCACCACCCGCAAGAAGGGCAACCCTCCCAACGGTGTTCAGAAGTCTCGGGGTGTTACCCACTCTCGAGGTGGTGTTACCCTGACTACCAAGACACGCAGCCGCAAGAACCGTCGCGATTATCCTTCTTCATGGGGCTTCGACAAGGGTCAGATGACTATGAAGAAGCGAGTCATGGCTGTCTTTGACGGTCCCCGACGCCTAGCCAAGGACGACATGATGCTCTCGACTGACCACGAGGTGCGCATCCCGTTGTCCGATGGCAAGTCCTATGTCACCGATCTCGACGTCCAGACCCTCAAGCGAGCCGCCGGTTTCCACGGTGCCACTGATGAGGAGAAGGGCCCCTGGATCTCTGACGACCCTACTGCCGAGCAGCTCCATGAGATGCAGCAGATGCTTGCCAGCAACACCACTACCACCACTACCGTTTAACGACCTCGACACATCTACCTACTTTACGAAATCAACCTCACTCCTTTTCTTTAAGCACACGAAACAGAAAACTGTTTACAAAAAAAGGCTAGGCAAGGCATGGCAAGGGCGGCGCACGCGAACTGTACTAGAGGAAAGGAATATCCGGATGGTTACGGACTACACTCTACCACTTACTTATGACGGACGGGTTCTGGATCGGGACATATTTTTATTCATGACAAACAAACAATCGGGATGGGGCAACAGGAAAGGGAAAACACTCCCTTTGGATTATTGGGCTTTTATTTGCTGCTGCGCCGGGAGTTGACGCATCGATACCCCTGTTTTATTCGTTCTTGTCTTTTTTTTTTTGGACTTGTTCTTTCTCTTGGGACTGGCATATCTCCCTCACCCGATCTGATGGCTTGATGATAATGGACGATTTTTGACAAATCACTTTCTGAATGGACCTGGATCTTTTTTTTCCCTTTTTTTGCAACATGTTGTTTGTTGTCTTGCATGGCTTTTCGGGGCTTGTCTGACATGACACTTGTTTTTTTACGCATTGCTCGGCAGAGCTGGAACGCAATATGGGATGGGGTGTATATTAATGGAGGAGGAAATGCAAGGAGTTGTGATGGGAAGGGAAGGGAAGGGGACCACATATCGGAGGACAAATCAACCTGATATAGTGATGAATGATAATGTACAATGCTCAACACAATTTGGTTCATTCAATGTGATTCTTGAGGACATTCAAGCTAAGTGTACATGTCTTCTTGTGGTTGTAAACGTGAATTGTGTTGGCTGGTAGAACTGAGGTAAAACAAGTGAAGCTATTTTGACTTTGCTATTCAGCTGGCAAGGTCCCCCTGTCCATACCTCGCTGTAGCATCATTGAGATAACTAGAGTATACGGTAAATGTGACTTCACCTACTGAGGACCGATAGTGTAGGTCCTTGTTTCACGGGTAAGACTTAGTGAAAGTTAAAGTATCCCTTCTAGGCATAAATCTGATCGCCTCCCCCATCATGACCTGGTTGGATGTCCTTGCCAACTGAAGGGATAGGGGTAGTACATCTTTTGTTAGACCAGCCTCCGAAACACCAGCCCCTTTTTGCATTTTAGAAGAAGCTATAGAGTTTAATACAGTTGCTTTGAGAATGGGCGTTTGCAGTTTAGTTTCCGTTCCGCTTACTTAGGTATGCATGAGCGTCTAGGCGAAGTGAATCCATACCTGACCCCTGAGAGGTATCACCAAAAAACAAACCCCTTTCCCATAGCCTTGACTGAGATATTGAAACAATTTCTGGATTATGATATCGACCATCCCCTCCGAGATTGGCTCCCACATGATAGGAGGTGCATATTGTAGGCGTCACCTAACAGGCTTAGAGTTTATGGTCGTTGACTTGATAACAGAGGACAAGTTACTGTCGCGTGACCTAGAGACGGCCAATTTCGCCGAGGACATGTAATCGTATCCCGATTTCCAATTTCTAGATGCAAGACTGGACAATCTCTATGGGTAATCCTCCCCAGATTGGGAGATCTCTTGACTGGGGAACCTAAAGGTGTGAAGAAGGGGGGGGGGAACGTTGGAGCACGGAGTTGACGAGGAGGAAGGATTGGTTTGACCGCATATTTCGATCTAAGCTTTTGAACCTGCATATTCCCCTCCTTTCAAGTAAGAAGAGACACATGATCAAGGACTCCCCTTCTTATCCATTTGCAGTGTAAGGAACACAAGATATCGTGGAACAAGGTTCATTGAGGCGTGCATAGTGATGCAACTGATGCCCTTTGGACATGGGGTTTGGATGATAAGACTTAGGTATAAAGATTCAAGTCTGCCATTTGCTGTCATGTCTGCCACCCCGCTACGTTTTCCTTGATTGAGTCCTGATACCCTTCTTTCCCTTCATACAAGTGTCCAAACAACAACAACAACACAAGTTACCGTACCATACGACTTTTGCTACATGATCTTGATTCTACAATGGCACCGAGACGAGGCAGCAAAGAAGACACGGAGGAGGGACTCGCCCCCCTACCTTCAGGAGCGGGGGAAGTAGAAAACGATCCAACAATCGGCCACGACGCAGTCTTTGGCGCCATAACCGAAAAAGGACCCAACTACCGAGACGTGTATATCCCTTCCCTTTCAACATCTTACCAAAAACTAACAGAGTACAGGTTGGATGGCTCGGTTCAGCCGCTCTGATGATGAAGTCCCAAATCGGTCTCGGCGTCCTCTCCATCCCCTCCGCCTTCGACGCCCTCGGCATAATCCCAGGCATCATCTGTCTCTTGACCGTCGCTGCACTTACGAGCTGGTCAGACTACGTGATTGGCATGTTTAAGCTTAGGCATCGAGAGATTTGGGGCATTGATGATGCGGCTGGTCTCATGTTTGGGAAAGTTGGGCAAGAGTTTCTCGGAGTTGCGTTTGTTCTGTGTAAGTCAAAAGTCTCTTGAGAACTGGTTTGGGTACTGATGAAGTAGATACCATCTTTGTTGCTGCTTCGGGTATTCTTGGCATCTCGATTAGTTTGAACGCCATGTCTACTCATGGAGCTTGCACCGCCGTGTTCGTCGCTGTATCTTCCATCGCAGTCTTTGGCTGTAGCAGTATCCGAACATTGGGGAACATTAGCTGGCTTGCCTGGGGCGGTGTTATCTCACTCACGATTGGAGGCAAGTAACCCCTACCCCTTGATACACCCCATCCTAACTGTAACTCGTCAGTCTACTTGGTCACCATCGCAGCAGCAGTCCAAGACCGTCCCTCAGAAGCCCCCCAAGAAGGAGTTTGGGTATCAGATTACAAGCTCATCAACAACCCCAGCTTCGCCGACGCTATCTCTGCTATCTGCACCTTTGTGTTTGCCTATGCCGGCACGCCGCTCTTCTTCCCCATCGCGGCCGAGATGCGGGATCCACGGGAGTACACTAAGGCGTTGATACTCTGTCAGTCGACCGTCACCGCCACGTACATCATCATCGGGATTATAGTGTATTACTACTGTGGTTCTTATGTTGCGTCACCGGCTTTGGGTTCTGCGGGGCCTGTTATTAAGAAGATTGCTTATGGACTTGCTCTCCCTGGTCTTCTCGCTGGTGCAACCATTAATGCCCACGTAAGTAAATAAGAGTCAATTTATAAGGGGTAAATACTAAAAGTCACAGGCTGCGAGCAAGTATCCATTCATCCGCCTCCTCCGAGGATCAAGACATCTAACAGCCAACACATTCACCCACTGGGCATACTGGCTCGGCTGCACATTCACAGTTTCCCTAAGCGCCTACGCAATCGCCAGCGGCATCCCCATCTTTCACGCCCTCGTTTCCCTCGTGGGAGCTCTCCTGGGCACGCTCATGTGTTTCCAGCCGATGGGGTGCATGTGGCTATATGACAACTGGAGTAGGGGTCGTTCTGGGGACAGGACACTCAGTTGGACTGTACAGGCTTGTGTTGCTGTGTTTGTCGTCGTTTCGGGAATGTTTCTTACTGTTGCTGGGACTTATGGTACTGTTGTTGGTGTTATCAAGGCTTTTAGGGAGACGAAGGGGGCTGCGGCTTGGTCTTGTGCTGACAACTCCAACTCTGTATAAGGTATGTAAACTATTCTCAGAAGATCTATTACAAGACTATTGGAGGAAAAAATTGGTTACGATTGCTTTAGTTGCCCGTCGAGTTTGGATATCAAGGATGGTTTGGTAGCTATCACGGGACATTCCCTACACAAACAACATGTTTACTCAACTCAAGAGACACGCCAAAACATGATAATAAATCAAACCCTTAATTAAAGAGAAACTCGTTGGATTGACTCATGTTGCCATCCGTGTTACTTAGGAAAGGGCGGTCGGACTTGGCAAATTTTCCTAGTTCCATTGATGGGAAGGTTGCGTTTGCCCCACTAGATCGATCGATAACTAAGATATCTGCCCATACTACGCCCGTCGCTCACTCACTCAACTCTTGCACTTGACAGTTGCAACTCATCCTTCTTTGAAGATTCCTGTCAGATCACACCTGAAGGACTTACATATTCATTCCAGAGCTTGTTTTATGAGACCAAGTGGTCCTTGGGGAGTCATCAAGGTGCTCGTGTGAGCTGGTTAGGCATCAACACCAAAAAATCAGCGTCTCATACGAGAGATATACACCCACACAGAGAGAGATATAATTCTGCAAAAGCAGCCATCAGCAAAAAAATGTCTCTCACCTGGAGAATCTCCCTTAAGGGAGAAACAGCCGATCAACCAGAAGACTACCTCTCCACAGCCCTCGGCGTAATCTTCCCGGACGACATAACCAACCAACACGGCGACGCAGAGCACTCCCTCTCATACGCATCGCCGCACCTCCCCAAGCCACTCCTCATCGACCTAGCCGACCCCGTCAAGGAGGATGACCGCAAGCTTTTTTCTCATTACCTCTGGAACGCATCTCTCCTGCTCGCCGAGTTCATCGAGGCAGATTCGTTGGGTGTTCCTCTCGAAAAGCCCCGCGAGGCTCAGGATTCTCTTTCGTTTGATGTCAAGGGGTTGGATACTCTTGAGCTTGGTGCTGGAACTGCTCTTCCTAGTATTATGGGAGGGTTGTTGGGTGCGAAGAGAGTCGTCGTGACCGATTATCCAGCTGAACCCGTCCTCAAGACGCTCCGGACAAACGTCGCCCGCAACATCCAACCATCCCTCTCACCGACCCCCGAAGTAACAACTCCTACATCGTCCATCGTCGTCGAGGGTCATTCGTGGGGCGAATTATCCGATTCCCTAAGCTCTTCCAACCAGCACGCTTTCGACCGCGTCATTGTGGCTGATTGTCTCTGGATGCCCTGGCAGCACGCCAACCTTCACCGCTCCATCGCCTTCTTCCTACGGCGTACACCTGAGGCTCGTTGCTGGGTCGTTGCTGGCTTTCATACGGGTCGGGAGAAGATGCGTGGCTTTTATAGTGCCGAGGCGTTGAAGGAGGTCGGGCTCGAGGTTGAGAGGATCTGGGAGAGGGACTGTAACGGTGAAGAGAGACCGTGGGATACCGACAGGGAAGATGATGTTACTGTGAGGAAGAGGTGGCTCGTCGTCGCTTCGCTCAAGTGGATTTCGACATCGTGAGGGTGACTTGGTTCGAAATAGCGAGAGGGGAAAAAAGGGGGTCAAGAGGCTCATTTATACCCACGACCACGAACCTTAAACGCCCTCGCAACACCCGGAACCTTCGGTATCACCCCGTGGCGGAGCAAGACAATGCCGTACGGCATATGTTTTGTTAACCCTGGATGATTGGTTCTCTGTCCGCTCTACCGCCCGCAGCATTGAGGCGGAGCATGGCTGGCGTAAGATTTGACCCAGAGCACAAGACGCCATGGATCGACGGAGGAGTTGCAGACTAAGCATAGTATATGGGCCATGTAACAGAGGACAGAAAGACGGTGTAGGATTATACCTAGCTAGACCTGAACATGAATCCGTCAATGTATCGTAGTGGAGAGATTAAAGTAAACAATCATTGCTGGACATGGCTGTTGAATGGGTTGAATATACCTCGACTGTACATAAAATCCGCCAAGAAATCCCTTCTCTTCCACCCATCACATCATATCATCTATATTAAAATTTGCTGCCCGGCTCTTCCGTAATTGATTCGTCAATTCGGCGCCTCAACACTTGGTCCCTTCTCCTCTATCTTGACCACGAGATCATAATTCACTCTCAAGTTCTCTGCCCCGCTGAGCGCTCTCGTAAGCATAGTCTCACGTCTCTCGCCGACAAGACGCTTGAGTGCTCCAACAAGGAAGCCTGAGATGATGTCGACCGACCAGTCGTCCGGGATGAGTCCCAGGACCTCGTCAATCTCAAACCACCCACCGAAGCGTTCCAGTAGTGCGCCTGTCTGTTCTACACGGTCGCTGGCATCTTCTATAGTGAGGAACTCGCGTAGTACAACGTGAAAGAGGCGGTGTTGCTCCTCGATCGAGGGTCGCTCAGCAGGAGCGGCGCCCGAGGTTCTAGCTCCGCCTCGGAGGCAGTACGAGACGGCTGTGTCGTAATCGCCAAGGTTGTGGATCAAAAGACGGAGGGCATCGTCGTGCTTCCGTTCACGGCCAGCAAGAATGATGGTCTCGGGAACAAGGAGGTCATCTGGTAGACTAGAGATGCGATCCCTGATTGCCGCAGCATCATAGTCATGTGCATCTCCCAGAAGTTGTAGTAGCCGTAGACGGCTATGCCAAACCTCATTGTCATCCGGGGCATTATCCCGAAGGAAGTGGCTGTACGAAGGCTTCGGGGCTTGGAGCGCCCGATATGCCGCATACGTTGCCCTCACAATGTCTCGGCTGACGGATGTTGTCTGAAGATCCGTCACGACAACATCGAGGTAGTAGGCCATGAGGTCGTTGATGTAGGTGGTGTGTCCCTTGCCAAACACCAAATGTTCAAGGTAGTACTTGACCGCTTCTGGCGCTTCTTCCCGTAGAATCTCAACTACCTGTGCCGGCTCAAACTTGGGCGCTCGCCCCTTGTCCTCGGCAAAGACCTGGACGCCGAGCTTCGGGTTGCGGTTGGCCAGCCATACACCATACTCTTGGACGAGAGCTTGGTTGCTAATCTTGGTAAGATATTCACGAACTCGTTGCTCGCCGTCGCGGAGTTCCTGGCCAACATCTGTCTCGCCCTCGATGATTCGTCTCCACGTAGCCAGCACATCGCTGGACATTTTGCGGCTTTGGTACAGTCGGCTTAGGACGAACAGACGGCGGTATGACTCAAGCAGGCCCACGGCACGGTCGAAGCAGTCGACGCCCTTGTCCACCACTTCGTACAGCTCTGAACGGACAACACCGCCTTTGCCCAGTCCCTTGGGAGAATGTTGATCAATCTCAAGCAGAACGAGTAGCAAGGCGGCATCAACGGTGTGAAACACCTCTCGCTCATCGGCAACGCTGCCAAATCCCTTTCTTTTTCGCCACGTACCAAGGTACCGTCGGAGAAAGTGCATCGTCGTAGGTTCCAGAGTTCCAATGCCGTCCTTAGCTGTCACCTCGAAATCTCTGCTTCGCAAGTAGGCATCCGCCGTCTTTCTCACTCCACCGCAGATCCAGATTCCACGCTGACCTTCGATGATTTCGTTCCGTATGCTGGGGATCAGCGATAATACCACTCTCGGGTCGAGGCTGCTCTCAACCAGGACTTCCTCAAGGGCCTTGATTTCTGACTCTGCAAACTTCTTGCCCTCGGGAGACTTGAGCATATTCACTAGAAGTAGGATCCCGGCCTTTTGTCGTATATATCCCAAAGTCAGAAACTCCAATTCAGTCCGGGCTTCTTGTCCCCGGATCTGATTGAGGGCAACAAAGATAGCTCGCCTATCCAAGTCGTATGGGCTGAAAACCCTTCCTGGGCATGCTGCCTCCAGGGCGGCATCAAGTTGGATGAGCAGAGGGTTGCGGATAGCCCACCAGATCCGACTCCCACTCCAGACTGCTATCCTTGCTTCAGCTTTCGCGAGTTGCCGAGTAAACTCTTCTCCTTCTGAGTTGCGATTTGCTTCCCACTCTTCTGGCAGTGATTCTTCATCTTGAGAGTCGATGTTTCTTTCAAAAAGCTCCTTCTCCTTAGAAAGCTGTTCTATAGACAGTGCTGTCCTTGAGTCCACAGACTTGAGGGAGGCTGAAGCCGGGTCGGGGGTTGACGGAGAGACAGAGAAAGGGGTGTATCTCCTCTGACATAGCCTGTCTACGATCTCTTCGAACCGTGTCTCTTCCTTACCTACTAGCGAACGGATGCCATACACCGCATCATGGCCGGCTTGTGTGGCTGTGAGCCAATGCCTCTGTGGATGTGTCGCCGAGCCCGCATCAAGTCGCTGGATTTCGAGTCCATGGTACAGATCGTTGTCGTGTTCTTTGGTCATTGAGGCCAAGACATAACCTTCTTCTAGTTGCGGAAGACCTGACTGTGACGATGCCAAGTCTGTTGACGGGCTATCAACGACAATTTCCCTTGGATATCTAGCGAACTCGAGTGTTGGGCGAGTAGGGTCGCCATCAAGATTGACAAACATGCCAATTCCAGGTTCCAGAGGACTGGTTCCAGTAACGATGAGAAACTCGTCTGGGGTTGGAGAGGTGATATGAGGTTTCAAGAATACCGAGCCCGGTTTGGGTCTAGGACTTGCTGGCGGGACGGGAGTGCCGGAAGGCGAAGGCGCAGCAGGTAAGGGTTTATCGAGTGATGGAGGGTTTGGCGAAGAAGTCCTTTCGATAGGGGGTCTAGGACTCGTCGATGGCTGCGGAGGCGTCGGGTTGCGAGAAACTGGATCCTCACTCTCAATACCGCGTTGATCTTGCCTGCGTATGCTTCCTAGAATTGAGCCTCCCAAACTCGTGCTTCGACTATGACCTGGTGCCTCGGATGACGGACGACTAGCCGCAGAAGAGCTACGAAGGATCCCGCTTGATGTATCCGCGGCAATGCTCTGGGCATGCCCGATTTCATTAGGTGGGGTGGTCTCCTCGAGCGACGATATACTCATCAAGGGAATCTTGAGTTGTTGCTCCACGTCGATGAGCGCATAAGATTTGGAGTCTGCCACACATGCGATCGAGTCTCGACGCACTGATAGGGTGCTCCCCGAGAAGTCAATTTTCTATCATATGTTAACAGAGCCCATGTTAGAGACAAGCCATGGAAACGCACCTTGAAAGCACGAGCATCTTCACCAACGCGAACGACCTGGATTTTCCGCATAAGAGAGAGGAGAATGGTGACTCCCGAGCTCCTTTCCGAGCTTCCATCATCAAAAAAAGGTTCGTTCAAGTCGACACCACCAATCCAGCTACAGTTCTTAACCAACGTCGATCCAAAAACGGGGCTCAACTCGGGGAGGGAGTAGAAGGTGACAGTCCAGTTGCATAGGATGCATGCCTTCCCGACGCGCGGCAATAATAATATCTGCTGAACACCAGGTCGCGAGGCTGGCGTGCCTGGAGTTTCCACATATTGGGGGCATAATCGGGAGGCTAGGATGTAAACGGGTTGTCCGGACTTGTCTTTGGGGTCGGGAGGAATCTGGACGAAGTGAAGCAGCTCCGAGGCCGATGTGCCGACGTATAAGTTCGAGTCTGTGTGTGTTTGAATTAGCAAGGGGATGCGACAAGAACGGATAGCATCAACACTCACCTAAGTAGTCGACGCAGTTGATCTTGATGTCGTCCTGGGAGCCATCCGCGGAGAGCGGTACCTCATCGAGTAAGGTCCGCAGAACGTAGGGTCCATCTTCGCGTGTGTTCAGCGCCAGGCTGGAAGCTGGAGGCCCGTCGCCTGGGCCATCGGATGTCATAGCGGCGTTCTTGTCGGAAGCATCATCTGAACAAAGGTAACAAACAAGCTGACGGGACTTGTTGTGTAGACAAGATGCGAGTCTAAGCTGCCCACTCTAGGCTGGCGTAAGTTGACATGAGTGGATACAGCACGTAGCTGCAGATGCTGAGCTTCCGGAAGTGGAGTGATAAGAGGTGGCTGAACTGCAAGGCTGTGGCGGGATAAAGCGTACCCCTGTGGCGTTGGCCTTGGCGTTCTCAGCCTGACAGCTCTCTCAACCAATGAGATTGGATGACGCGCCAGCAACCTGGCCCCAAGTTCAAGGGAACACACATTCCTTCAGCTCGTCACCGGAATCACCATCTTATGGATCCAGTCTGACCACGTCAACGGCGACTCCTGAAGACTAGTTACTGGAAGCACCAACTGCGACACACTTGTTCTTGTAGCATCGTGGCGGTAAAGGCCATCCACTCTCTGCGCCGCCCCTGATTCTCCACGACAGACAACGCCATGACGGACGCAGCCGTAGAAGCCGCCCTGGCAACTTCCAACGAAGCCCCCGCGGCTCCTACTTTCGAAGGGGAGAACAAGTTCCAGCATGCTATTTCAGCATGGAGGAGTACGACACCAGATGACCCTCGACACACAATGCATGATACTAACTCTGCTGACAGCCATCGACCTCACCACCCTCGTCTCCAATCTAGACAATACGGCTTCCGACATTGTAGCCTACCAGCGAGACTCGACGGTACAACGCAAAGAACTAGCGCAAAAGACCAAGGAGTTCCGCAAGCTCGATGATGCCACCAAGCTTACGGAGATCAAGGGCCTGCTAAAGTGTATGATCGACACGCCCTCATGATGGGACTATTCTAACTAGATGCAGCCTACCAAACCTTCATTGACCTTCTTACGAACCACTCCAAGTCGGTCAACTCGGCATTCTTGCAGACATATACCTCGTTCTCTGACGCCCCCGATCCATACCCACTTCTCGAGGCATCAGTCGACTCGATGCTCCTCTCTGAGGACACCTTGCCAAAAATTACCGAAGAGAACCAGCGTTTGCAAGAAAGTGTCACAAATCTTACCACTCAGTTGGAGGAGACCGAATCGAGACTACAGACCGAACGATCTGCCCGAAAGGAACTGGAGGAGAACCTCGACACCCGAGTAAAGGAAGTCGAGTCATCATGGACTGCTGTGCTGGAGGAAAAGACAGACAATTGGGAGTCCAAGGAGATAGCATTGGAGGATAAGCTGGAGAAGCAAGAACGATTGTTGACCGAGATGCGAGCAAGCTATGAAGTCAACCAGCGATTGGGCAAGAATGGTGATGACCAGGAGGCTCAGCGTAGCCAGGTCTCAAGCGCCGAGCTTGAGATGCTTCATGCTGACCTTGATCGCACAAGCTCTCGTCTTGCCGAAGTTGAAGCACGAAATGAGCAGATGAGGCTGGAGCTGGCGCAAGCCAAGTCTTCAGTTCAATCACAGCCCGAAGCCTCCCTTGAAGATGACCCCAGCTATATGCGCATGAGATCAGAGAACCAGTCCATGATTCGCAAGCTGGAGGCTGCACGTGTGGAGAAGGAAGGTCTCAAGCGAGATCTAGATGGCAAACTCCGATCTATTGAGAGGGAAGTGAACAAGCTAAAGGACGAGAGGGACCTTCTCAAGGCCAAGGTCCAGAAGTGGGGCGACTACGACGAAATCAAGCAGGAGCTTGAAGTTCTCAAGAGTATCGAGTTCTCCACGGGTGACGATGATGAAGTACGAGAGCACCTAGAGTCAGGGGACGCTGAGGGCAACTCTCTGGAGAGGCTTCTCTTGGCCCGAAACAAGAAGCTCGGCGATGAGCTGACGGTTCTCCGTGTTTCACACAATGATCTACAGAGCCGCCTGGAGAATCTTCAGGAGGAGCTATCGAGGACGAACGCCGAGCTCGAGCGATCTCAAAACCTCAACCAGAAGTTGGAGAGTGACCTGGAGAATCTCCAGGAGGAGGGCGCCAATGCTTTCCCATCAGGAGCCTCTGTGGCTGGCACATATGTCACCCGCACAATCGGTCGCAAGAGCGGCAGAATTTCACCAACCTCGTCCATTATCAGCGGCATGGACCCCCGCATGGGTGGTGAGCCAGGCGAGCGAGTTTACGGAGGTGGCTCAGGCATGCTGCCCATGGTCACGGCCCAGCGTGACCGCTACAAGAAGAAGAATACGGAGCTGGAACAAGAGCTTTCGGATACCCACCGAACAGTCTCGCAGCTACGCCAGGAAGTCGCAGCTTTGCAGAAGGACAACCTGAACCTGTACGAGAAGACGAGATATGTGTCGACCTACAACCGAGGCGGCGGCGCAGCAACATCTTCCGCATACGGGGCAAACCCGAACCCCTCAACAGTGTCGATTGGCGAGACAGGAAACCCCGGCATCGCTCTGGATAGGTATCGCAAGGCATACGAGTCCAACATATCTCCATTCGCGGCATTCCGCGGCAGAGAATCTGCTCGAGCGTACAGACGGATGAGTCTTCCGGAGCGGGTGGTGTACTCGCTGACGCGTATGGTTCTCGCCTCGCGAACCAGCCGAAACCTGTTCGCAGCATACTGCGTAATGCTCCACCTGCTGGTCTTCCTGTCCATGTACTGGCTCAGTTCGTCAGATGTCGACCGAGCCGCTCACCTCGAGTCTGCAGCGGCTGCGGCAGCAGCAGGTGTGGCCGGTGGTGGACTTGGCAGCCCAATGGATGGAGCTCCCAAGGATCCTGCCAAGTAGCCGAGAGGCGAGGCCCGTTTTGGGTGTGTTTTGCGTATACTGCGTAAAGGGTTCAAGAAGGGAATGGGAATATATGTCTTGTAATACCACTGTAAGCCTGGAAGGGGTTTGGTTTGATTGTAGAGTGAATGAAAACCTGGGAACTTTGCATTACGGAATCAATGAGTTCAACTACAAAATACATGTTGCCTACAAGGTATTTGCTTGTCAAAATCAACTTGACAGACACGTCAGTCAAAGAACCAACATGTGAAGAAGGACTCGCGGCTATCTTTCGACCTTCCACTACAGATGCAAGTCATGATGGAACGGAAGCTTGGTTCTAGGGTGCCCGAATAACCCGTCCCAATCAGAAGTGTAATTGGACGCGCGGGTCCCAGTCGATGCTATTTTCTGCAGCCGCTGGCCGCTTCTCGCGGCCCGTCAAAGAGGCGCATGACAAGACCCGCGGCGGTGTCCAATCACAGCATCACAGACGGGCGGCAAGATGAACAAGGACCCTTGGGACGTTTTAGGCATTCTTTTCTCGTTGCCGCGGAGAAACTTTGTTTCTCGTCTCGGCGAAGCTTGGCTTCTCGATCGGTTGGTTCGCGGGAGTGCGCCGAGATATCTTGGGATCTTTGATCCGGGTCTTGGCCGATGGGTTAAGACGGGCGGTACGAGAGATTAGAGGGTAAGCGAGGTGAGTCCGGGGACGTTTTTAGAATGTACAATTGAGCAGACAGTGTCTGCAGTTGAAGGGCCGTTTACACCTGGACCTGGTCAAGTAAACCCAGCAACGTAACAATCAGCGCAAATGCCTCAATGGCTCATGAGCTGATGATTACGGTCTTTTCCATTAATGGGCCCTTTTTGTTTAACGAAGGACCCAGATCTCCCACATGGCAACGACCGAAACAACCTGCGCAAGCATACACTCTCTTTCCTGGCAGCGCCCATCCATAAACGCCCATGCATATGCCGACGCTCGAGACAGGCGCTTAAATCTCCCCCATGCCACCAATCACAACCCAGCATACCCCTACCATCTCGTCGATCATTGGACACTCCTCATCCATCTGCTTCTCAGTCACAGAGAGCAAGCGAGGGAGGGGCTGGTGTTGTTCTCGCAGACGCAAACCCGTAAATTGGGTGTGCCGGCGTCATTACACCAATCAATGTTTGCGCTTCTACATGCTGCGGACCAAAGTTTACCGCCGAACTTGCGTAGACGAAAAGAGAACGCGTATGACAAGGGCTTGCTTGATGGAGGGCGAGAGGGAAGGTTGGTTATAATAAGAGACGGTTCGTCTTCCGCCCCGTCTCTTGTTGTTGAAAGTGAAGAGGCAGGAAAAGACAATCCAATCTCAATTGTAGACTTTTCGGGACGCTGGGCGTTCTTTTTTCCTTTTATCTTTTTTCTTCTGTGTTTCCTTATTTCCTTGAGTATTCGAATATTCGTGTTTACTGCTATTATCACGCCCCCCAAGTCGAACAAACAACCCTTCGTGTATCTGGACGCTCTGCTTCCTTTGGTTCTCGGACCTCTCGAGTTACGACGATATCGAAACATCCTCCGAAACCAAACCACCCCCAATTATCCTTAGCCCGCACGACTTCAAGATGCAATTGTCAACATTGCTCGTATCTGCCCTGGTGGCGATTGTTTCTGCGGCGCCCACATACCCCGAAGTCAAGGCAAAGGATGCTCGTTCGGCTATCGACTCGCTAGGCTCCTTGTCCGAATACTTCAACTCTCTGGCATACAAAGTCAAGGCGGCCAAGGTTTCTGGAGAGGTACCCGTCTGCGACCTGTCACAAGCCAAGATGCCCCTAAGTATGTCCAACTTTCAGCCCTGTTCCCGGAAGTCAAGTACTAACATGTGGTCAAAGACGGAGCACTGGCCGATCCCGCCAAAGGTCTCACCCTCAAGCATGTTGCTGTTGGTCGCGGCACTCAGAATTATTCCTGCGACACCAACGAACCCTCGCTCGCCCCCAAGGCCACCGGTGCCGTGGCTACCCTGTTCAACGCCAGCTGTGTCGCGGCCCTATACCCTGACCTCCTCGAGCAAATCCCTGGCATGGCCGTCCACTTCCCCCTGACAAATGCATCCAAACTCGGTCCCGCTGAGCTGGCCGTGTCGGGCCACCATTACTTTACCGCCGACGGAGTGCCCTTCTTCGACATCCGCACACCGAGCCAGGACATTGGCGAGGCTCCCTGCTCGAAGAACGACTCAGCTCCCGCGCCGTCAACTGCCTCGGTGGGACAAAAGGGAGAGGCTGCTGTGCCTTGGCTCAAGCTCGACACGATCGAGGGCGCCACCCACAACATCAAGCAGGTGTACCGTCTCACAACGGCTGGCGGTAGCCCTCCTGCTACCTGCGAAGGAATGAAGGCGCAGTTCCAGGTTGAATATTCGACAGTGTAAGTGAACCCCTTTGTTGATCTATACCGACGTTGAGAGCTGACATGTCGATTAGATATTGGTTCTGGGCTGGCGACATTGAAGAGGATGAAGAGTAAGGACAAATGAAGGATTAAAAGGGAAGCAAATCACGATCTGGTCGGTGTTGTTGGGGAATGGAAGCAAAGCTCATGATACACGTAGTAGTATGGTTCGTCACGTAATATCCCCATCATGTTGTTGTTAGCGCTCTGTACTGTAGGCTCATTAATTCGACCTTTACCTTTACGACTGTTGCCATTCAAGTCGTGTCATGTCTTGCCATAGATCATGTCCTTAAGTGCGGATCCTCGGCATGGTCGCATCAACCCTTGATCCTATCAAACATCACCTTACCGACGCCCGCAACACCCCGAGCTTCTCCGCGTCTTCGGGGGTCCCGTTCCCCCACGGGGACACAGGGCTAGCCCCAGCAGGAGATCCTTGGAGTCACAGATGCCCTAGCACTCGCTTATTCTGGGACTGGGGAAATGGAGATGGGCAGCTGCTTGTCATGAGAAGCGGTGATAGATGGATAGATGCTGAGATCTGGGATGAAATCTACGTATTCATTGCTACGTTGTGTCGTGGCGTTGTCTTTGACGGATGCTGAATTTCAGGTTTCTTTCAGCTCTGGGAATAAACGAAAATCTTTCAGGACCGTCTCCACTATCTTTCAGGCTCCTCAGCGCTGACTCCCACTGAAGCTGGGTCATTGGATGCCACTCACCGTGGCTGCTTACATTTAGCAAGCCCTGCAGACACCGAAGAGGTACCTGGACTTCCACTGTAACGTAGGTGCCACGGAAGTACATTTGCGGAACGGAACATGACCGTGCGTACCTGCCTTTGCCCCGCGCAACTCCTTCCCTCGATTCGCTCGCCGTCAATCCTTTAAGTTAGTCCCAACTCGAAGCGTGGGCCTTCTCCAAACTCAACCTTAGCCAACTCCAAACATCCATCGACCGCTGCACTGGACCATAGCCCGCACGCATCATTTTAACCCTTCGTTGGATCCTCCTTCTTGTCAAGTCGGAGCCGCAATCAGACAACGACTAAGATCACGTCGCCCAATTAGACCCGACGCTCACGCTGAGAGCAGCAGCAGCAGGAGGACGCTACCAAGCAGTGGGAGACGCGGGCCTCCCGTCTCTGCTCTGTCCTGTCCCTGTCCTCGTCCCGTTCCCCGCCACCCGCGAACCTGTCTCTACCTCTGTTTCTGCTTCCCCAGAGGCCGCCACAACTCGCCGCGTCGACCCGACCTAACCCGCCCTTTCATCCTGCATCACTCTGCAGCCTGATTGCTGTCACTTTCGGGCTTCGCGACCAACCTCTCTACGACTTTTCTTCATCAATTTCCTACGAATCATCGCCTTGTCGAATCAACTTCATTAGACTTTGAGCCTCTTCTCACATACCCGTCGACTATTTTAACTCGGCGACTTCTTCCCCGCCCCGCCGCTGTCCCTTGGATCGATAACTCACCAACTCCATCCGACCGAACGAATGCCTACGAACTGAACCAGTCAGCTGCGCTGCCGCATTGGTTGAACCGTCACTTCTTGACACAAACTCAGTTTCCCTGCCATGGTCATGTCTGATATTATGATGACCGATTCCGCCAGCCTGGCTGACCCGCCCGACTTTGAGGCTGATCAACCGACCCCAAATACGGCGCCGCCATCCTGCGACGACGACGCTTCCATAAACGTTGATGCCTCCGACCTTCAAGGTTGGCCCTACGACGGTCCCTCAATTGTCTGGCCTAGCGAGCGACTGCCCGTCGAAATCTTCGAACTCATCACAACTCATCTCACTAGGCACGAAGTCAGAAGCCTGCGACTGGTATGCAGAGAATTCGAAGCCAAGGTGTCGGCGCAGTATTTTCGAAATGTCGTTGTACCTTTCAAGTCGGAGCTCTATAGTACCCTGGGCCATGATAGAAACGGCGTCAACCGCACGTCGTCAGCTCTGCTCTCCAATGGCATGCGGATCTTTCAATCTTTTGGTCCTCACATCTGGCGTTTTGCTCTGTCGCTCGAGCTTGACGAAGATGCCTTGGCTTACCCCCCTATCAAGCCTACACAAGAAGCCATCCCGGCCTTCTGGGGCTTGTATCGTTGGCCACATACCACGTATCACCGGTACTCAAACCTCGAGGGACTCGAACAAACCGCCGATGAAACTGGAGCTATGAAGGAGGCTCTCAAATGTTTGTCCAAGGTCAGAAACCTCGGACTTTGCTGCGACGCCGGTCTCGGGTTTCTCTCAGGACCCGATCACATTGCTCGCAACGCAACCACTCTCCATCCCGTCTTTGCAACTCAAAACTGGCGCCGCGCGGGTTCGGAGCCGGATCAACGGAAGCGTCCTATCGTCAACGTGGGTGAGGTGACTGAGCTTGTCCAAGCCATGAAAAAGCCAGTCTTTGAAAACCCAATCAGTTTTAAGAAAACTGTTCTACAGAAGATGGTCACTGATGCTGGGTTCAAAGGCGCTCAGGTTAACGAGGCTGTGCGCATGATCCTGGAGACAGAGGACACCAACATGGCCTCGATTGATTTCGACGAGAGAGCGTCGTTGCTCAATAGCATTGAGGCACGACGAGCATTCGCGGCTAGGCTGCTGGCTGATTTTGAGCCCGGATCAGACAACACGAAACACCCACTGATCCCCTCCAGCTTGACGACGGCGCAGAAGGAGATGCTCCTGGAACTGGAGTGGGCACACCGAGCTATGATTCAATCCTACGTTATTGGCTTGATTGACAATGCTCGTGACGGTTGCTTCCAGAACCTCACAACTCTCACGATCGCCAAGATCCCCAGCAGCCACGTGTACATTTTCAACCGCCATGACCTCTGGCAAAACCTCCCAACTCTCAACAACGTCTCATTGGGAGTGATTGCCGATTGGCGACGAGTCTCCAAGCCGGCTCCTGGTTGCGTCGAGGACAAGCCTGTTTCCCCTGTCGATGCCGTCGAGAAGGTGTATCAGCTCCTCAACACCTACATCGGATCTCAGCAGAACATCGAGAGTCTTCACTTTGAATGGATTTGCGGTGGAGAGTTTGCGCCTGGAACATACCAGCGAAACCATTACATTCTTCCGGCCCCTTTCCTCCCATTGACACATCTCATGGCTTCGAGCGACAGCCCCAAGACTCATGGGGATTCTATCCTGAGCCTTCCCTTTGTCAAGCACTTGTCGCTCAAGAACTGCTGGTCATCTCCACATGTGCTTCTGCACGTGCTACGCTTCATGGCCCTCTCCTCACTTGAGAAGCTAGAGCTTGAGTCAGTGTCGCTCTCAGGCCCTCCCACAAATATGACACAGGCTCCCTTGCTTCAAGGTGGAATAGGTCCAAACCCGAACGCCGCAAACTTGCTAAATCTCTTCCAACAAGCACATCACCTGGGCCCCGACCAGCCAATGCTGCTACCGCCCCAGCCTCAGCAACACCCCCTACCGCATCAGAATCAGATGCTGCCCGATCTTGGTTTTGGACCTCCAGCAGTCGGGCAGTGGACTACACACACGATGCAATATGTACAGCCCATCATCATGCTGCCAGAGCAGCAAGATGACCAACAAGACGATCAGCAAGATGGACAGCAAATACCCCCACCCGACTTGGTGGACCCACCCGACAACAACTTGACACCAGATGATGATTCGATACCTACACCAATGGAGACACTCCACCAGCCCGAGTGGCTGTCTTGGGCAGGTATCATTGAGCATTTCTCTCCCAGCATCAAGATTCGCGATATCCTGGCAGACCAGGCGGCCTCGGCTGGTGTGACGAATGAAGACTCGTTGTTCGATGAGTTGGCTCACTTGGACCAATACCTACCATGGGTAAGTGCCCTCGAGTTTGATGAGCTGGTGTATTCCTTGAAATGCCTCTCATTCAAGTCGTGTGGCTACGTGTCGGTCGATGCCCCTTTCCTTAACACGAGAGCCATTCTTCCTCATGGCGCCCAGGGACTCAGTGGCAACGCCAACCCCCACGGCCAAGACCTGACTTCTCTCATGCAACGATGTCGTGACAAGATGCTAGGCCGTATTTCGCCACACATCTCAAGCCGCGAGCTGTTCCAACTCATCAATGCCTTTGGCATGGACATCGGCTGGGAGAATGTCTATGATAGTAAGATGATTTCTGATGCCGTGGCTGACGGCGTCGAAAACCCCGGAAGAGGCCGCTTCTCGGGGACAATCGATGCAGACTATGCGGAAGTTCGAAGTCCAACCGGGCACTTGAGCAACCCTTCCAACATGGAAGGACTGGGCTCGTTCTCGTAGGACGAGGATGAAAATATGGATTACATGGAGGAAGAAGATGAGGATGAAGATGAAGACGAAGACGAAGACATGACTAACATGGAGGAGCAAGGTGCGGCCCATGTTGAGGACGCAGACATGGATGTTGAGAGTGATTCTGAGGATGAGCAGCAGTTTGATGACGGAGTTGCTTTTAATAACCCTCCTTTTGTTTGGCACAGGAACGGCTCGGGGACATGATATTGGGCAAAACAGGACTGTACAACCTCGCAATGGACATGCGAATGATGATGGATGGATGGGTTTGGGTTAGGTTTACAGGAATTATGATACCGGCTCGGGAGAGCCCACGTTTACATGTGTATGTCAATTGTTGTCGGGCAACATTGATGTTGGAGTACAGTAAAGGCTCGCGCTGAATTTGTTTACATAGATGGTCTCGTAGCCTTGAGCACAAGACGATGTGGAATGCATGATCTTATGACCTTTTTAATGGAGGCGCAGTTGTGAAGACGATGATGGAACAAGATTATGACACGATTAGAGCTTACCTTATCCAACATCAATGTCATCAATCAAGAAGTATCTGTCTTAAGAGACACACCTAATGGTCACTGATCCATCACATTCACATCACACACCAAGATTCATGAGGACTTGATTGATTTTATTTCGTCAAGAAAGCCTTGCGAATTTTTGCATGCGTTTCCCTTTAAAAGCCATGCTCACCGTAGCCTGCCATACACCAGGAGATGAAAAGCCACGAACCGCCCCCGCAAAAACCCTTAAAACATTGTGGAGTGCTTTGTGTGTTGTGCCTTGTTCACGTCACATAGAGGTTTCTCCTCCCCGAAATAACCAGTCTCGACCAGCGCTTAACAATTTTTGTCTATTGAGAGTCGTCTCCAAAGAGGAAGACTCTCTACTTAAGCGGCGGTGATGGCCTTGCGGAGACGGGCACCGCGCTGTCGCGAGCTGAGGTGCTGGTCACGCTCGGCGACGGCATCGGACTTCTGGACGACCTCCTCAGCCTCGGTGAGGATGAGCTCGATGTGGCAGGGGTTGGACATGTAGGGGTTGATCTGTCATTGGAGGTCAGTATTTGATGGAATGTATACATCCAGGGTCGAGGTTTTAACATACACGACCGTGGGCACGGTATGTCCGTCGTCGCTGCTTGGGGGCCTGGTTGACCTGGATGTGCTTGACAATCAGGGCACCGGTGTCGAGACCCTTGGCATCAGCGTTGGACTCGGCGTTCTTGAGGAGGCCGAGGAGGAACTCGGCGGACTTGACGGGCCATCGAGCCTTGGAGACACCGAACTGCTTTCCTGTTGGAAAAAATCCATCAGCATCTTGTTCCCAGAATCATAACCGAAACGTGTGATCCCCATCATTCACACACTATCCACCCTCTCCATCTCGAAAGTGTTTCGTATGCGGGGGGAAATCTCGAAGGGTCGTACCTTGGGCGGTTCGGCCAGTGCTGCCGGCATATCGTCGCATGGGGACAGCCTCCTTGTGCTCCTTAACGTTCTCGAGGAAAGCAACAGCGCGCTGAAGCTTCCAGCCGTTGATGGCCTGGGCGGTCTCGCGAGTGTTCTTGAAGGACACTCGGAGGTAGGCACCGCGGGCGCGGGCCGACTTCGAGGACTGAATCTCGGTGGCAGCGTATCGAACCTGAAGCCAAGTCAGCCGTGGCATGTTCCAAAAATCTCTCTCCCATCACGAGAAAAAAGGGCTCTCCGCTGGCACACAGCACAAAAATGTCACTCCCGACGACATGACCGTCGTCGTAGGAAATTGACAATTCGCGCCGACACGCCAGCGTTATTCCTCCTCTTTTCTATTCATCGCGATCGACGGGGGGCTCGCATTGGTACTCACCATCTCGGCGACTTGGGTGGTGAGTGACGGTTATCGACGACGACGTGGGTTCGGGCGGGCTGAAGTTGAGAAATTCTGAACTTTTGCCCTAACAGGTCGGGAGGGACCACAAACTCGCTTACTCAATTTGGGTGGTGAGAGGTCTTAGGGTTTGGCTGCCCTGCTGGTATGAGGTGTGAGAAAACGCGTAGTAAATCGTAAGAAAATCGCAAAAATTCTGTAAAAGTCTAAAAAGATGATAAAAGCTGTAATTAACGTTCACAAAGAGTTTCAAGCACTTTTATCTCTTTCTGTGTCGTGCACGAAAGGAATATCAAATTCATACTGATGTGCACTAGATCACCTGACTCTCTCATCCATCAGCACGTGATTTCGACCTTCGCGCCATGCCTCGTCCGTCCCATCCCCGGAGCCACTCTTCGGAACCGGAGAAACTTGCTGCAGCAAAGTGGATCAAAGCTTCAAGAGCTTCAAAAAATTCTTTCTCGACAAGTCCCCCAAACGCCCAGCGTTCCCCCAGGCAAGGCTACACAAAAGACAAGATTGGACTCTGATCCACGTCCGCCTTCCTCTCGACGATCTCGCCTCGCTTGGATTCCTCCTCGAACTCGACTCTCTGTCGTCTCTAGTTTCTTCAATCCCCTTCAATTCCTTCTCCCCAGGAAACTTCAAATCAATCCGATATCATGGCACCTTTCACCCCTCGAGGAGGCGCCCGTGGTGGCCGTGGCGGCGCTCGCGGCGGAGGCCGTGGTGGTTTCGGCGGTGGTGATCGCGGCGGCTTCGGTGGTCGTGGCGGTGGCCGAGGTGGCCGAGGTAAGAAGAATTGCGCTGTTGCGCGTCGCTGGTCATGTTCTGAATCTTGAGACTGACTGTTCGCAAAAGGTGGTGGCCGTGGTGCTCCCCGTGGCGGTCCCCGCGGTGGTGCTCGAGGTATGAATGACTCCTACTATCTACGCTCTTGAATAGTAACTGACAATCTGAAAAGGTGGTCGTGGCGGTGGTCGCGGCGGTTTCGGTGGCAAGCCTGGCCAGAAGGGCGGTGCCAAGGTCATTGTTGTACGTTTGACGCGATCTTGGCCTTGAAAGTTTTTGCGATCTCTAACACTTCTTATCTAGGAGCCTCACCGCCACCCCGGTGTGTTCGTCGTCCGCGGCGGCAAGGAGGATGGTCTTGCGACTCGCAACCTGACCCCTGGCGAGTCCGTCTACGGCGAGAAGCGCATCTCTGTCGACGAGACGGTCCAGAACGACGATGGTACCACCACCACCACCAAGATCGAGTACCGCATGTGGAACCCCTTCCGAAGCAAGCTTTGCGCTGCCATCGCTGGTGGTGCCGATGAGATCTACATCAAGCCCGGCTCCCGCGTCCTCTACCTCGGTGGTGCCTCTGGTACCTCCGTGTCCCACGTCGCCGACCTTGTCGGTCCCACCGGCTACGTCTACGCCGTCGAGTTCTCTTCGCGATCCGGCCGTGATCTCATCACCATGGCTTCCAAGCGACCCAACGTTGTCCCCATTGTCGAGGACGCCCGTCAGCCTGCCCGCTACCGCATGATTGTCCCCATGGTCGATGTCATCTTTGCCGATGTTGCCCAGCCCGACCAGGCCCGTATCGTCGCCATGAACGCCAACTGGTTCCTCAAGGTTGGCGGTGGTGTCCTCATCTCCATCAAGGCCAACTGTATCGACAGCACTGCTCCTGCTGCCGAGGTGTTTGCCAGCGAGGTCCAAAAGATGCGAGCGGAGTCCATCAAGCCCAAGTTCCAGCTCACCCTGGGTAAGTTTCTTGTCACAAGACGACAGTCAATGAATCTCTACTAACGTGTGTCTTCAGAACCCTTCGAGCGTGACCATTGTTTGGTTGCCGGCGAGTACCAGCGCTACAAGTCCTAAATGGACCATTAGCGGCTAAGGAGTTTTCGCTTGGAATCAAGATGAGAAGAGATGGTCTGCTTTGTCATGCGTGCGGTTTCCCAGGTTTCTCACGATCCCCGGTAGACATATCTTGTGCGTCTTCAGCTTGCATCAGGGAAAAAATGGTTGACGGCTTTTCTTCAACAAACGGCGAGGTGGCGTTCCGGGTGGGTTGGATCTGTATACATATCAAATGTTGTCCCAAATCATTTTTTTGGTGTCGCGGCTCCAAGAAATCTATAAACATTGATCTCAAACAACAATAGTCAAGCACCAACACCACCCCGGGGGACGACGTCCTTGATTTGAGCGATCGGAGACGAATATGGCACGGGATCAGACCGAGGGATGGTTGCTTATGTGGCCAAGCAAGCAGTCTGTCTGCCCGGCCTACGACTTCATGATACCCCATACGATGGCCACGCCTGGCGTCCCTGTGTTGTGTCTTGTTTATAGAGGATAGTTTAGGAATGCAATTTGTAATGTTTTGACATGTTTACCTTCAAGTCGAATGACAGCGAGTGACATAAGTATGAGTGGTTGTTGGAACCGTCTAAGCTCATTTGTTCACATCATGTATTCATCTATCATCGTGATGTTTGATCTATCTACAACAAGAGGGTATATACTATATCATCAAAGTCTATTCCATTCCGCTCATACTGCCAATGACCGGCGTCGAAACTCGAGCTCTGCATCTGGAGAAGGCGCCTTGGACATGACCATCGCCATGGGCATCGGGCGATTCTCACCCTTCTTGAGACGAATGTCGTAATTAATAAGCAAATGTGCCAGCACAAGCTTGATCTCATTGCCAGCAAAGAAGCGCCCGGGACAAGCATGCTTTCCTGCGCCAAAGTTGATGTTTGTGTCGTTGAGGGATGTGAATTGCCATCGGTTGCTGGCTTCGTCTGACTCCTGGCGGAGATTGTAAAAGCGCATGGCATCGAAACGTTCGGGGTCGGGAAAGTATCGCTCATCGACCGAAATACCTGCTTGAGGGGCGAGCACCTTGGTCCCAGGGGGAAGCTGGGTGCCGTCGGAGAGTGAGATTGGTTTCATAACTTTTCGGATGAAGGATGCTGAGTTTGGTTAGCTAAGCGGAAATATGAGGCAGAACTTGAAACTCACTGATGTTTCCGCGAAGGCGCTGAACTTCCCTCATGAAACTGTCCATCTTCTTCAGCTTGGCCATGTTCTCCTTTTTCTCCCACCCCTTCTCCACTTCTAGAATACGGTATGCCTCTTCGCGTAGCTCCTCTTGCACCTCGGGGTATGCTGCCAAGTCGCAGAGGCATTCGCAGAGCAGATTGTTAGTCGAGTGGATGGAGGCCGCAGCGAGAATCAACTGTAATTCGGCCTGGACCGTCACGTCGGCCTTCTCATCCTCGGGCAGTCCTTCGATGAGCCACTGGATCATATCGTCTGGGGCCTCCTCACATCCAGGCATGTCCATGTCTCGTAGTCGCTCCTCGAGGATGGGCAAGAGCATTTCCTTGGCCGTCTTGATATCGTTGCGAATCTGGCCCAGTTCCGAAACAAAATGTTGGCCGATAGGTCGAGCCCATTCGGGAAAGAGCTGAAGCTTGACGCAGGCCGTGAAGACGTGAATAGCAAAGTTGATGGTCGTGTTCATCCACTTCTCATCCCGACTGATGGAGGGTCCGACAAAGGCTCTGCCACTCATGCGGGCGACGGCGCGGAGGCCAAAGGGCTGCCATTTCACTGGCGTCCAGTCCTCGCAAGCTGGGAACTCAGTGGCAAGAATGTATTCCAACTCTTGCTTCAACTGAGGCATGACTCGGGTGAGATTCTGCGTCAGCTTTGTCCGCACCAGCAGCGCGAGCATGTCGCCATTGTGGCCAGGCGTGAACTTGGTGTACTTGGTTTGAAGAGCCTTTTGGATGGTTAGTATTTATAATGACATGATTCCATGGGGGTATGTATTACATCTGATACAGCTTCGGTGGCACTCAGGACATCCTCCGGTAGCACCTTGAGCTCACCAACGAGCCGTGCTGGTACCAGTACTTGTACTCCCTCAGTAGCCTTGATCTGGTATACTCGATCGCGAAACTAACACAGTATAAGCACGTGTGGTGTAACGTCATAGTCTTTTACAACCAACCTTTGTGTAACTATCCTTGATCAAAGTCTCGGCATCAAAGATCCATTTCGTCTTGGGGGCTTTGTAGAAGGGGAACTCGAGTTCTGAAGGTTTTCTTCTTGACCGTATCAACCATACGGCTAGGAGGACGATGGCAATAGTAAGGTAATAGCTGGCACGCTTCCCTCCATTGACAACTTGAGGTAATTGGACATCGACGCTTATGGGTGAAGCGAGGAGACTGGATACGTTTTCCATGACGGTCGACGACATGGAGGAAAATCGGGTGGTGATGGATTAAAAAAGAAGGTCGGATCCGTTAAAATCAAAGACCCTTCAGAGATTTGGCGTTTTCTAGATTGACAAGGAAATCCGTGGTCGTAGCGGGTTATAAGTCGTCTCCGTATCCGACAACAGGGCCGTGTCGTGTATTAGACCGTGTCTCTGCAGCGTCAGGAAAGGACCCTAGTGAAACCCAATGATTCGTCAAGGGTCAACCAGTTCGGCGAGACTCGTGGCTAATAACACAGCACGAGACAGAAAAATACCCGATCCCAATCGGGGAGAAGGGTCAAGCTTTGGAGGGCAGGGCTGAAATGGTAGAGGTAGAGGAACTGCACCAAGCCGTACAGATGACCTCAAGTTACATCACGGGAACCATCAAGAGCGCGAGGGAGGGACGGCCGGCTTTTTGAGACCAACCTGTAGAAGGCTTCGATGCTCCGGAGCACGCTCCACGCTGACGGAGGATCTGTTGGAAGTCCGTCTCTGTGGTGCCGTCTGAAACAAATTGGTTCCCAGAACAGTGCTCGGGATGTGCCACCTCCGGATCTTAGCCTGCCGCTGGGGTGCAGGTAGCGTGTGAACGTCGTACTATGGTGTACAAAGTACATGCATGATTGCCCGCCCTATTTACGACGATCATGGTTGCCGATGGAATGGAAGATGGGATTGATAGACAGTTATCTTGACGAGATGCGTTAGACAGATGAGAAAGGGTCGTATTTTCGTCAGACGGAAGGTGATCTGCTTCCACATCGGCACCTGCCCTGGCATCACCAAGTGCCGTTTTCAGAGGAAGGAGCGACCAAAGAGCGACCCTCGAAGGACAAAAAAACTTCACCAAATGCATCTAGAAAACCACCAGAATTGTCCAAGAAACACCTACAGACGCCTCACCGACCTCATTATGCACAGACTGGTCGAGATGCCGGCAGCATGGCAATCCTCCAAGCGAAAATCCGTATTTTGTGCCAATCGCAAATTCCTCCAGCTGCCCTCTAGTCTCTCGGAAGTCAGGTCTTCCATGCACTAGCGCCGTTATCCAGCAGCGGAAACATCGACTTCCGTCAGAGGTCTGCGCGTCTGGGACATTTGGATCTGCCCTGCGACCAACGACAGGCCGCACAGCTCCTGATTACCACCTCCGACCCCTCAGCTTGTGGGCTTGTGCGCCTCAACGCTCCAGCCAGCCATACGGTTGGCCCTCCTCCTAGAACCCCTCGGCAGTGCGGCAGCCCCAAGCCTCAGACATGAGACTCGATCCAGCTCCCTGCAGGATCCGTTGCGACGCACCGAACGCAGCAAGTTTGTGGCGCCCTTTGACGGCAATCACTCCTGGCTGACCCTTCAAGAACTTGCCGTCATCAGCAGTTAATGTTATTGTTCGAGAGTCGTTGGCATTTACATCATGCTACCCACCGACATAAGCCAACGTCACCAGATTACAATCGTCCAATCCAATATTTGATTCAACATGAAAACTCTGCCCTGGACACCAATTGCCAGCGTTCTCAGTCCGTGTTGAGAAAAGCCCAGACCTAACCCCCAAATCTCACCGCTCGAGTTTTTCCACTTCTTCGTCGGGCCACCATCACGAGAGGTTCGGTTCATTAGCCTCATCACACGTGTGCTTCATGATACATAGGCTTTGATGCCTTATGATGATCAAGCGCAGATTGTCGACAAGTTTTTCAGGGCGGCAAATCGAGGCCTCAAATTCTAGCCATGGATGAAGTCCTAGTAGCAAAGGACAGACATGATCAGTTCTGATCAGTCGCCTTGGCTGCTTTCCTGCCAGTTCTCGTATCAGACAATCAACAAGTCTGATGACTTGCCAAGTCCAAACGCTAGCCACAGAGAACCCCAAATCAAGTTACACAGGCCAGGCGAACAACACCGAACTGGTTCGCCCGCTTGGCATAACTGTTCCACGATCCGATCCGTTCTCATCCCGCTGTACCCCCACACGGTTCCTGGCACATCTGCAGTTTCAACCCAAAGCAATCTCTGGACACCAATCACATTTGTCAATGCTTACCCCAGACGCCCGTTGTCGAAAAAGTTTTCACATCATGCTTGGGGAACCCTGCTGTCAAAGATCCTTTGAGCCTCCTCTTTGGCTGACTCCAGTTCATAATCATCCGTGTGTGCCTTGCCAGGCAATGGGGCCACCTCAAGAAAGGCAACCAACCCAACGTATGTCGACTGCAAGGCCAGTCGGGCGATGCTTGGCTGCGTTGCGAGGGTGATCGGCGTAGCACAAAACGAGAGGGAACCAGCTGCAGAGTGCAAATTTTTTCTCTCTCTCCTTCAGGGGGTTATCATGATCGAGGTGGCTGTTATCGTTGCCTGACTGTTGAGGATGGCTGGTTTATATGTGAGAGCATGCACCTCTGCATGTGTCTTGCCAACTCCATTGCCATTACTATTTTGTATTCTCACAACGTCACTTGACTTGCCCATTCCTTATCCAAAATTCCGAAAATGTCGGATTTCCAGGGGCTCGGTGCCAAGTTCGAAGAAGATGCTCAGGGCTTCCAGAGCTCTGTGACTGGTAGCACTTCAAGTCCAAGTCCATTTGTGGTAAGCCTGTGAGCATCTGTATCGTCTCACCTCTCACTCGAGCAGCAGGCTTCCGATGCGTCCTCGCACACTTCGCTATCCCTCACTTCTAACGTCTGCCTTCCCGCTCCCACGACTCACGATACAACAAGGTCGCAGCATCACATGGACCACCTCGAACGCTTTGTTCAAGATCTCCAATCGGTAGTGGTGACTTTGTTTCCAAGAAAAGTAGATTACTTACATGTATCAGTCTGCGAAAAGAGCCTTTCCCAACTCTGCATATTCTCGATACAAGGAGGTCGAGGTGCTGTTGATTCGATGGGAAGAAGACGAACTCGAAGTCGAATGGGAACTCAACGAGTTACACAAGGTCTTCCGTGACCTTTATGGGTTTTCGACTGAGCAGTTTCTCATCCCAAGTCAAAACTCCCACCGGAAACTCAACCTCAAGGCTTTGAGGTTCGTTGAAGAGCACGAGAATGAAGACACTCTTCTGATCGTGTACTACGGCGGACATGGAGTTATCAACAAAGCAAGACAATCAACTTGGTCTTGGTATGAGTAACATCCGTCGTAGATGGCAAGGGCTAACTAGTACATAGCAAGCGGGACAAGACTTATGCAACGGTAGAATGGTCTGCCATCCAGACCTTGTTCGAAATGGCAAAGTGCGACGTCCTCCTGCTCCTCGACTGCTGTGCTGGCGCCAGTGCGGCTCCGCTTACTGAACGGCCGACCAACATCAAGGAAACAATCGCAGCCTGTGGGTTCGAAACATGGACACCACGCCCCGGGGCGCAATCATTCACTCATACATTGATCGAAGTGATGAAGGAGTGGGCCTCGCAGCTCCCTTTCTCCGCCGCCATGCTGCATAGTGAGATCCTCACTCGACTCAAGCATGCGCCGCCTCACCGGTCATCTCAGGGAGCATTGGTTGAGTCAAGGAAAACACCAGCTTACATCGTCTCAACCCCTGACCCACATACAGCGTCCATCACCCTGGGCCGCATGTTTGAAGAAGAGTCATATTCCCTATCGTCGTCTCGAGCCGCACCCGGATCCATTCCTGGAAACCTCTCAGAGAAGGTCCAGTCAGACAGCTACGTCTCCAGTGAGGAACGCATCCAAGCCCTAATGGCGGTGGACGATAAGGGACAAAGAGCAGCTCCACATGTTCTTCTAACAGTTGCGCTGGAGGAGGACCAGGTACTCGATGCCGCGAGCTGCGGCCGATGGCTGAAGCAGTTTCCACTTTTGGCAAAGTCCGTGAGTGTTGAGGGTGTATATCGCAGTTACTCAACACTTCTGCTGCTCTCTGTGCCCGTCGTTTTGTGGGACTTGCTACCAGATCATCCAGCAACGCAATTTGTGGGATACGTCAAGTCCCGCAACCTCGTGCCGAGGGAGGTGATCCAGGACCGGGCAACCACGCCAATCCCTATTACCAAACACTCGGCTCGAGACCAGACAGTCGATCCCTTTGATTGCGTTTCTCCGCTGAAATCGACCTCGGGATTGAGCAGCCTTGATTCCGGATACGACTCAAGTATTCCGCGGCCAGCAACGCTGGTAGCATTGAGACGCACCCGGCAAACAACGGATGGCATGGTTGGTTCTCTGGCTAGCCAGGTACTAGCGGGCAACAGACGAAACAAGCTGTCATCAACGGAACTTCTAGGCCCGGATCGACCAACCTCTGTGCCGGCCAACACGGGTTCGGGCTTGCAGCAGGGGCTCAGGTCGACCAGCCAGAGACCAAAGCGTCTGATCGTGTCTGTTAGGGAAGCAGACTTTGATGACGACAAACTGGGCGTGACCTGCGTGCTTTGTTATGGGCACAATGTTCAGCGAAGCCAGTTGGTGAGGAGAGCGACGCCAAAGCCGATCTGGTGAGTCAATTAAGTTGAGGATGCCGAGTCGCTCGGAAGGTGGAGGTCCCCGGTTCTGCATTGTCATTTCTGCTGGATCGGACTGGAGCCGGCCGCCCTACTACCCTGGCTCTTCTGGAAGTTTGAATGGCACATGGTTACTAATGTTGGTCTAGGAACGAAGAGTTCCGCTTTGAAGTGCACAACTCACCAATGTTCTATCACATGAGGCTCTCGGTGTGGGGAGACCAAATGCTGGAGCTCATTGGTGAGCTGCACATTGACCTCTGTGAGTTGGTGCTAAAAGGTCGGCTTCCGGACCTGGATGAATGGCAGAGCCTATGGCGCGATGGAAAGAAAACGGGGTCGATCCGCATCAAGTTACAATACCTAGACGTGAGTGAGGATGAGGAGCGGCAAGCGGCAGAAACCAAGGCGACGGCGGCGCAACGACAGCAACAACGACAATTGCTGGAACGGCAACAGAGCGACGACGGGCAAGCTCGGGTGCATCAGATGGATTTTCAGGTCTGGTAAGGGGCAATAAGATGGCGTCTGCGATGACAGGGAGCCAAGAAGCGGTGGCTCAGGTCCGGTTTGCTCAACGCCATGGCTTTTGACCAGGGAGGATTCAAGGAAGAAAAGAGTACATGGTTGGTACACAACGGGTACCACAACAAGACAGAGCTCAAGCGATCGAATCGCTGCACTAGGGGAATTTGTTGACAGGAGACACCCCTGCCTAGCAAAGGGGTCGGTACTTGGAGGAGCCGCGCTGTCTCTCCACAAAAGAAAAATTCCATCCATCTTATCAGATCGTGGCTTACTGCCTGACCCATGGGTCTGGGCCGGGACTGAGCCCGGCGCCTTTTTTCTGTGGGACATGTCGAGGGTGTTGAAAAAGGCAGTCAATTTCGATTATCCTTGCTCAAACAGACGGCGACCAAGGACGACGTAACGCTGAATTTGTCGGTGAAAGGGATCCTTGAGGCTGACTGACCCTGTGCTGGGGTAACAGGTAATTCAGGGAGGCGCAGAGATGACACAGGCCAACTCATACAGGCAGCGTTGGGAGGTGTTATCTGACTGCATTCCCCGGACGCGATACTCTCCAATGCCGCGCCCCTAACAACGCAGCCGCAACATGGCTATATGCAGAGCTGCAGAAGCGCCGGCGAGGCTACCCAACAAGCTGCAGGTTCTTGAGACCAAAAGGAAATGCTGGGCGAAAAAATCCCAGACGTGTCACGGTGAGCCAGGTTCCGAGATCGGTGGGCCTACGTGTACGGTACATGGACCATCGTCATTAATAGGTTGCAGCTCATCATCCTTCCCTCCCAGTAACAGAAACAGGGAGGAGGTCCGAGATTAGATTGGATTGATAAGATTTTTTCAAGTCTTTGCATCTGATAAAACAATTGGGTGGTCAAGGCTGAGGGAGACGAGTCAATTGAGCGATGCGATTGGTCGGGGTCCACTGACTGGAACCCTGGGGAAAGAGGAAAGAACGCCCGGGCGCTGACAGCGATGGGGCAGGCGCAAAACAGAACCTGAACCAACTCTAGGGGGGTGTGAAAGATGAGTGCCAGCAAGGGCTCCTCTTTGCAGCTTGCGACTTGACGACGGGGATGTCCCCGGCGGGCTTCGTTTTTGTGTCTTCTGCCAAGAATTACGCCCTCGATTTACTCAATCCCGAATCTTTTCCACAGCTCGGCGTACACTTCGGTCAGCTGGAGACGAGAAGACCTCAGGTCTCGGAGATACACCTCTTGGTGTGCCGCCCAATCGATCTCCGAGCAGCTGTTGATACGCAAATCCTTCAGGAAGTCAATGAACATGCGTACAGAAGGCGCTGCAGTTGGCTTTCTGTGTAAAATATTGTTGCGCTTGGTCAATGGCTACACTACCAGTCTAATAGCCTCGGACGTACTTCACCGCCCGGTGCAGATTCCAAGCTGGGAGTAGTATAGAGTAGACTATCAAGAATTAACATGTTAGTTTACATGGTCTTCTGTATGTCATGAAACAAGGGTTCGACTTGTTTTCCATCCGTACAGCCGGGAGCAGGAAGGCTCGGTGTGCATGGTTTACTTGCCAGGTTCCATGGCCGGGAAGTTTACCGCAGCAAGACATTCGGTCTGTGTCGATGTCTGAGCGCTCAACGATTAGTGCTTTTTGTTTTGTGTAAGCACACGTTCAGTCTGCATATGAGCTATGTAAGTGCGTGCAGGTAAAAATGTGCCTGGCGTGCGATATTCCCTCGGCTCATGAGTTTTAGCCAAGCTCTTGAGGCATCGTCGCAGAAACGAGCTCATTGGCTTGAAACTGGCGTTGCTCTGCTGCAAGTTATCAACCTGGGTGTTGTACGTGACGCTCATTGGCTCATTAAGCTTGGATGTACGTCTTCCGTTGCAATTTTTTTTTTCTTTCTTTTGGTGCCGATCGCAGGGTTGTTTGGTTTTAACACTGACTGGGTTTAGGTGATCCTTGACTTCATAGTGAAGGTTGTGATATTGGACCCGACATGTGCCATTTCGAGACTTCGGTATGTTGAAACCCGACGAGTTAACCAAATTGAACATTCATCAGACCAGCATTATTACTACAAAGGTGTCTCGAGAAGTAGGTACATCCTCACTCATCATTTGGTGGTCTGGAGATAACCTATACCACACATGGAGGTATTCAGGGTCGACCCTCGACCAGGTTAGGAGTGGGTCAAGTCGACAACATGGTCGAGAGCCGGTTTGCTGGACTCTTCGAAACCCTTTAATAGACTCCAAGGTCAAGCCGGCCAGCTCTTTCGTTCTGAATGGGTGGCCTCATTGCCGTTTCAACGACCCGACATCTCTCCTACTCAACCGTTTACTAATTTACTGTAACAACGACAAGGTTACGCTGCCTTACGCATTATCCAAAACAAATGGATCAGATGATGACGTGTGGTCGGAAGCAATGCCCACATCTGTCATCCTCCAGGGTGTCTGTGGATTGCCCAGCGTGTCAAAGATGGGGTAGAGAGAAGTTCCGGATTGAATCAAAATGGCAATGACATGGCAAAAGTGACGAGTCCTAGCATCCTACAACCATAACATGGAGAAGCATCGGCTCGGGTTCGGAAAGCGAAAGGAAGGTGATCGGACGCAGGACCAGGAAACCGAGAGTGGGAGATAAAGAATGCGGGGAGAATGGATGGAGGTGGGGGAGGCAAAAGGACGCTTGCGCCGGCAAGGACAGTAGTGCTCGATTCGATGGATGGACTCGAACAAAGAGCCGGAGATGCTGTTGCAGAGCAGAGCAGAGCCCGCGATACGGAATGTCGCCGTTATCGAAGGCCCGCGCTGGGATTCCCTTTTCCCCGGGGCGCCCGCGGAAAGGCTCGGTTCGGGGACCGGAGCTGATCCGGGCCCAAGGCCCCTTGGTTTCTTTTCCTAGACCCCGGATGGAGAACCTGCTGCTGTGCCTTATACATCCATGGATAATTTACTTGCAACTCGTACCGGGTGACGAGACAGTGAGCTGACTTTGACTTTTCCCTGCCTCGTCATTGGGGACTCGGTGAGTGTGTCAGGGGTAAAAAGGGATCAAGGGTTTCCTTCCGGTTGTTGGGAAGGTAAAGAAAAGGCCACAATCGCGGGAATAGACGGCGCCTTCGAAAACCATGAGCCTAGCCGGGACGTGAGACTGCCGCGAGTGGCCTGACCAGAGCACGCCTTGACTCGGGAAACGGTCACGGTTAGTGGTCGGTTAATGGACCCGACCGAACCCCTGCGGGTTTTTCCCCTTGGAGAGACCATGATGGGTGATGATGGGTGACATGGTGTCCCTTTTTTCCTTCTGGCAGAGCCTCATGGAAAAGACTCGACTCACCGCTGCCCAACAGAACAGGATGAAACCATGAAATAAGGAGTCGCTTCTTGCCAATTGATTCATTTAATTGACGGCAAGGATTCCTTTTCCGAAGGCGCACCGGAACGAGACTCGATTAGCCTGTGCGACCCACGTGTTGCCTTTTTACACAATGAATAGAAATTTTGCTGATACTGTTGGCTCACTGCAGGCGTGTGTCTATCTAACTAGCTTCGTGTTACAGTGCTGACAACCTTCGAAACGCTTGACCTCTGGCGGGGACCGTGGCCGATAGCCGGGAGCCTTACTGTGTAGTAGTAGGCAAGGCACCGGTAGCCCGGTTACGGTAAAGCACGTGAATAAAGACTGGTGCAGTGTAGTATCGCTCATCACACTCGGGCGGGCCGGGTATGATTTGCGCATTTTTTTACTGATGCAAAAAAAAAAAAGGAATTGTTTTACTTCGTAAAAATGTTGTATCCGTACTCTGACGGTGGCGGTTAGTGGCGGCGGATATTTCTTTCTTCTGCTGACGGTGGTAAGGTCACGTTGCGAGGACTCGAAGAGAATTGTCCTGCTGACCAGAGATGCACAAGAGCTAGGAAAGAGAAGCCGAATGGAGTCCAATGCAATTCCTGTCTGGACCTTTGAGTGCGTTGGCAAAAAACCCTCTCTTTCTCGTGAGGG
>JABEEN010000122.1:0-70142 GCA_013363205.1 Fusarium tuaranense | reverse complement strand
AATAAAAATAATATAATTAAAAAAAATTAAGCCTAATATTTAAGTTTTACTTTAGATAATAAGCAAGTAATTAGGATACTTAAAGGAGTAAAGCCTATCTTAGTAATAGACTTGTGAATTTCAGACCTGGCTGTATGGTTATCTTATACTCTGTAGAGCTCATAAAGAACCGCCTTCACTTTGATTCATCCTGTTATTATACTATTTCTAGACGTGATATATTTCATTACTCATTAATCATGACCCTGCCTGCGCCCTACACTGGGGTATATCTGGCCTATATGAAAAGAAAAAGGAAACTCCCATCGCTATATAACCCACTTTTTGCAAATTCTCCAGCTTATTCCACAATCGTAACTATGCGATGCCTGGAAAGCGTCTCCTCCAATGTAAATTTAAAGAAAAGTAACACTCCTGTTTCTGAACCGATAATAATCGTCGAGCCTGATATCTCGATGGCGCACCCCTCGTGAGGTCGGAATCGGGGCGGTAACCAGAAGAATTCCATGTCGTTCCACATGAGCCATGACATGTCTGCACTGACTCCGTATCCTAACCTTCCAGGGGAGATTCCTGTGTTGTTGATGTTGTCTGTTTGTGGTCCGTTGATGGAGATTCGGCCAAAGTTGGTGAAGGGGTAATCTCTGCCAATGTCAAAGTTAATATGGGATGGGGAGAAGCCGAGGTTGACGTGATTGACAAGTGCTCCAGTAACGGTATCCCAGACCCTCATGCTGGAACCGCAAACCCAGGCAATATGTTGAGAACCACTTGAAAAGCTGCACTCTATAGGAGGTCTTGATGACGGCGTGTTGAATTTCAAGGCCGCATCACCCGCGGCGACAGATATGATTTCCAGGGAATACACTCGCTTGTACGCGCGTACACCCCGTGCAGCTCGTTCTTCATCAACAGCCCACTGTACTGCGACCCATCTCCCGTCTGGAGAAATACCGCTGATGTGCGCCTTGATGGCGTTGTGTGGAAGGCGAGTACGCAGTCTATGAAGACAATCGCCGTTCTCGACAGACCAAAGATACACGTGAGAATGCTTGGCGGTGAAGGATATAGCTGCAACACGTGTAGAGTCGGGTGAGAATTTCGGATCCGAAAGCTTTCTTCCACCCGTTAGTTGATGGCCGTACTCCCCTGAGTCCGGCATCATGGTGTAAATGGTGTCTTCGCTGGGTCTAAAGGCGATGTGTCTCCCGTCAGGAGAAAACGCAACCTCAGATCCATGGTGTTTGTCAATCTCGGAGAAACGCTGGCCAGTGTCTACACGATATATGTACAGAGTCGATCGCGACCAAGCACAAAACAACAAAGGACTCAAGAAGGCGAAGGGAGGTTTTGAAGAAGGTCCTTCTAAATGCTCCAACCTGTGAGGGCATTCGAGACGATGCATGCAAGCGCCGGTATCTATCCTCCACAGAGCCAGCTCTTTGTTTGCGGAGAAGGATGCAACGACGGAATCGTCCGGAGATACCACCATTGCTTGAATGGGCTGTCGACTTTCTTCTGAGAGAGGGAGATTGCTTCCAGAGCTGATGGAGCAGATGTGTACCATCTTGTCGGCGGATCCTGAAGCGACTAGACGCATGTCTGGAGAGAAGGACATGGCTTTTACCTCGCTTGCGAAACCACTGAGAATATGTAGACAGTTTCCCGTCGAGATTTCCCAGATTTTGACAGTCTTGTCTTCATGTATCGAACCCAGAATTGCGCCATCTGGAGAAAACTGTGTCAAAGTAGCACGGCTCCTGCCACTGTAAGGGGTCGTGATGCTCTGCACAACCTCGCCCGTCTCTACCCAGCGGACAAGGACGGTGTCATCGGATTCGGAATGGAGGGTCTGGTTGCCTGCCATCATGAATGTCGACTCTGTGTTCATGACAGTTGATTGACTCGAGTCCTCGACGAATCTATACGACACGTCCCGACGGGGACTGTTGTGAGGGACCTCGAGGGAGAGATTCACTGTTTGTTCGTGTTTTCGGATGCGGTAGCCATTTTCGACACTCCACAGGGAGAAGAAACCCGTTTCCTCCACCACTACCGCGATGACCTTCGAGTCTGAGGAGAAACGCAACGAGTAGGGGGTGGTTTGTAGTCGTTTCCTGGGATCTGTGAAACCGCCTTGTCTGAGATGCCTTATGCACTGGCGAGTATCCAGCTGCAGGATCCGCAAGTCACCTCGTTCACCAATCCAAGCCACAAGCTTAGAGTCTGGCGAAAACTCGACGGGGCATTCCCTGTGATTCCCCTGAATTGGTAAATTCTCCATTTGAATACCCGAATCGCTTTTCCAGATGCGAATAGTCTCATCGCATTTTGAAGCTATGAGTGTCGAGTCGGGTGAGAACTTGACGTCCCTCACAGGACGTTTGTGCCGCTGGAACTCTCGTATGCATTCGCCTGTTTCCACGCGCCAGATTCTAACGTTGGCATCTGATGAGGCTGAAGCTAGGAGTGAACAGTCTGGGGAGAAGGCAACCGCGTTGACTGTTCCTTTGTGGCCTTCCAAGGTGTATTGGACTTGGTTCCAGTGAGAGTCGGGGGTTGGGATGAGAGATACCCATGAAGGACCTTCGCCCCAGAAGAGCTTTCGCATTTCGCTGTTCTCTGGGGTGATGCTGAGAAGAGAGGAGTATAGTTGAAGGGGGTGTGAGTCGATGACGGCCAAGTTCCTCTGGATAAAGCTGGGGGCCTCCTTCAAGAGTAGGCCAAGCTCGGAACAGGGTGTGTTCTATCCATTGTCAGTATCTATTCCGAAAAATAATAGATTATTTCTTACATGTAGAAATACCTGCAGGCTTTTGGAAATTTGATAACTCTCAGTAGGCCTTTCAATGAGGCTAAGAACCTCAATCCAATGAAGAAGATGACTTGACAGAAACGTGTAAACCTCCTGGTCGCGGTAGAAGCTCCTCTCAGCATTCTGCATATGAAAAGCCCAAAAACGACAGGCATATTTCAATTCCGGCGGGATAGAAGAATCCACTTGTCCCCGTCGTAAACTTGCGCGATCAGCTCCTGGGTGAACTTGGCCGCAAATGTCTTCTTCCAGGGCCTCGTTCATTATGCGAAGACAGCATGCAGTGATATGGCCGTTCCAATACTTTTCGTCTACCCAGAATTCATTCGTTCCTCGTCTTTCGGGGTCGGTTAGGAAATCTCGGAAGGATGGGTGGAGGAGCCGGATGGGAGAGTCTGGTGACTGTGGTACGTTCAACACAGAATGGAGAATGTCTAATCTTGCATGAACGGTGTCTTCTCGGACATCAAGGAGACTGGCCAAAGCTGACGCTGGGAGTGGTGTTTCGAGAAGCACGATAGTTCCAACAACGGTTCGAAAGTCGTCCAACACTTGTCCTTTCCCACTATTGGTGAGTCCCGCCAACTGTTGCTCTAGCGGTGGGAGATACGTCGCCTCCATTCTGGCCTCTTGACTCCTCGTCTTGTACTTTAAAACTTTCCGTAGCTGCTCTCTGGGATTGCCGCATCTCCTGTCCGAGAGGAATCTACAGACTGTGCTGGCAAAGATGAAGAGCGGGCCAGCCATTCGGATGAGCGTTGCCGTATCTCTTTGCCCAGGCCAGTCCTTTGGTAAATGTCTGTCTCTTGATACTGCGCGGTTGTAGTTCCTCCTGATCTGATCGAGTCTGAACCTTAGGAAAATCTCAACGTCGTGCTCGATATTCGTGTCTGATATCTCGTGAAGCACGAAATTCCTGTGGTGGTCCCGATTGTCGTGAAAACCCAGTCGAGTCAGCAATTCTGGTCGGCTCGTAATGAGAACTCTGACGCGGAAATTTTTGACATCTTTGAAATCAGAGAGGAGGGTAACAAGGCGTCGAATATCGTCATCTCCATCACACTCATCCAGACCATCCACAACGATAGCAAGAATAGTCCTATTCCTGTGCCGAATCCGCATCAAAGGCTGCAAGATGAGTTTTTCAAACTGTTTATCAGCCGACATTTCTATGACGGAGTCTTTTCCGTCAAAAGCTGCTCTGATGTGAGGAACAAGATCAGGCATGGAGCGAACGAGTTGATAGGCGATTGTAGTGTAGAACCTGGACATGTTCCCTCGGTCGGTCTCGCCTCTCTTGAAGAAGAAACTGGCTCCAAGATGACGATGCATAGCCGTAGTCGTCGCGACGGTTCGAGATATTGTCGACTTTCCAGTGCCGGCCATTCCGTTGAGCCAGAAGACAATGGGTGCTTTTCGACTGTTGATCCAATCATCTATCTCCCGAAGTAACTCAACCCGGGTACCTGTCAGACAAGTAGCGCCGTCTTCTTCTTCGCGAGAGTCGTACAATGCCCCTAGTGCCGTGGGCAACATGTGCATGGCCATGCGCTGTTCCATAGAGACCATGGTCTCGTCAACCCTAACCATCTTGGCGTCGACGCCAATTATGGCACTTGATCATAACATGTTAGTTCAACTGAGCCAATGCGCATTCAGAGTCCACTTACGTTTGATACACCTTCAAAGCCGAACTGATGCGTTTCGTGCATCTCCTAATCCGTTTAATCCTCTGATTAACATCCCTCCTCTTAAAAGGCCACTTCAACACCCTGATGCGAAACAACCTCATAAACCTTCGACCGGTTCCATACTGAAGATCCCCCTCAAGCCTGCGAAGGACATTGATGCTTTCCCTCAGAGCGTCGTCCATATCCCGCGCAGCCTCGAGGCTGGCGGCGCCATGTTGATCCTTAATCAGCCTCCTCGCTGATTTGGCGGCTCTCCTTAGCGCCGTAACCTCGTCGCGCAGCTCATCAATCTCTCCCCTGACCCTGGCACCTCTGACATCTTCGGCGTATTGAGAACAGAGTGTGACGACTTTTACAGAGAGGTTTACCACGGCGACGACGTTTGCGACGGCGCCGACTCCCTCCATGTTGAGCGAGAGAGAGAGTCGCGAAAGTCGAAGTTTTGGGGGTTGGGATGAAAAACAAGGAAAGCCCGCCCCGGGCCCAAAGTGAGGGGTCAAAAATCGTCCAGGGAACAAGGATTATCAGCGAATTAACCCGCATGGGCCAGAACTTCCAGGCATTGGCTGACCGCCCCCCTCATGCTCAGCCGGCTTTAGTATTTTTTGACAGTGAGTGAGTGTCTCGCCTGCCAGCGAAGCATTGCCACGCATGAAACCAGCCTCTCGAATAAATCCCGGGAGACCAATTGAAACGTCAGCTGTATCCCTCGGCTAGAGCACTCCCTGTCGATGGCGATTCCCTGTTCCCGTGACAGTCTTATCGCCACACAGGGGACAGACAGGGTCAGGATAAGTACCGAATGCATGATGGTAAGAAAATTAACGAGATCTGGGTAGCTATGTGGTAGTTGCCACAACCAATGCGTTGGCACAATCAGGCTGGCTGTTTCACAACACAATTGGCCAAGAGAACTCCCCGGGAGGCCTCAATTATACCCTCTAATCCTCGATGCACGACAGGAGAAAAAACATCATCTACTTAACCTTTTCAGGTACGTCAATAGCAATGCGAACAAACGAGTTCCACAAATCCCACTTGGGCCTATATACCGCCAGATAAGAGGCATAGCCCCCCACTGAGTAACACGTTCATGAACCCCCTAGTCGTCGCTTTGAGTTCTTCCGTCATATGCACTTAACCAGCAATCCAATATCCAGACACTCATGTCATTGGATCCCGACAAAACAGCCTTGAAGAAAGCCCCGTTGCGGGCCGTTGACGACACCATCGTGGCGCAAGTTGTGAAATGTTTCACAAATTCATCTGATTTTGTCGCGCGACTGCATATGACCCCAGCATTGCTCATTCCGCCTCGACCCTGGAAATGACAAACTCCAACAGCACCATGTATCACCGAAGCCAGATAAGTTCTACTGAGCATAGAGATAAGCATGTGAGATAAATAATTAGTTACTCAGCCTTCTGGCCATAAATAGCCTGCTGTTAGTAAAAGGATAAAACTTTAAAAATTAAAAGATAATCTAAGCATAATTAAGTCAAGTTATTAGTCTTTATTCTGTCCCTATTGTTATATTTATTAGCTACTTTAATACTTCTAGCATTACCCTTGGAAGAAACGACAGGAATAATCGCCTAGATTTTTCTTAATTGATTATTATGAGCATTCGAGACATCTATCTCTGAAAAGCCCTCAATTTCCCGTCCCATGATAAGCGAGCGCTGAGGTAGGCACTTGGTTCCGCAAACGCGTCAGGGTATGTGTGGAAAAGGCAGTTGCTAAGTTTAAGCATTAATCATACAATATCGCTAGGGGTTTTTTCCGTCTTCCTCCACGTATTCCTCTGCGTCACTAAATGGCCTGTAAAGCCCCCCAAAACGTTGAAAACTAGTGGATCACTGCAACATCTGGCTCTTTGACCCCCATTCTCTTCAACATATCGCTCTCCGACTGACTGAACCTTGGCTTCACTTGGTATTTCTTAGCCATCATGTCTAATGGTTGCTGCCAGAACACCGAGGCTGTCTGTTCCGAATCCATCTCTCTAAAGTCCTTTGCGAACGCTAGCTCTCCATTCTCCCAAGCTGCATCTACAACACCCTGAAGATCCTTGGCCCTGGGGGTCCTCGAACCTAACAGAGCTCCCAAGCTGTTGTTGATCTTGTCGGTGACATGGTCAAAGGGGCCCTCAATGGTCAAGTCAACATGCGCTCCGTCATGAGCCGCCGAGAGGTCGAGCGCGAAAAGCAAACCGAATCGCCTGGACAGCAATGCTGTCCAATACGCATGTCCGAGGGCATTTTTCCTGGGTAGGTCGGTGCTAACAAGTTCCTGATGGAAGTCTCTGGCATGGTCGTTGAGATCCCTGATCTCGAAGGCTACAGACACGAACTCCATGTTGTAATGGTTGAAAAGAACACCAATCTCCCGAGGCGAGACGGGAAGGAATGGGAGGAAGAACCAATATGGCGCCTCGCTGACGAATTTCCAGGCTGCGGGAACCTCTTGAGGAATCTTGGTCAACTGCCCGATGTTTCTTCGCTGGAAGAGAACCCAATCCTTGACGTAGGTCTTGAAATTCTCTTCCGTAACATCAGGAAGCAAGGAAACGATGTCAATGTTGACATCGGAAATGTAATACTTTCCTCCCCTAGGCTTTATGAAAAGCTCGTTGCAGCGCTGCAATCGACTGCTGTGCAGAGCCAAGGTTGATGTGCCAAAAGAATCAGTCGGGATATCCTTGTAATGATCCTCCAATAATTCTCCATTGAGATAAATGTCGATGGAGGTTCTCGATCCCCGTCTGTGGTGAATCTTGATGGTGCAATTACCTTCATCTAGCATCTCTTTCCTGATCGCGAAAGTGACTTTTGACCAGGAAGACCTTCCTTTGAGAGAAAGATACGGGTGACCAGCCCTGAGATCGTCCTCGAGCTCACCATTATTGTAAGATGACCCGGGAGATGGTCCAAGGGCATACAAGGAGTTCTCCTGCCTCACATATCCGTTCTCATCCTTGAATACCAGAGCCGCGTCAGAGAAGCAATAGGTGCCCTTGAAACCACCACACAGGGCGATGGACAGCTTGTTCTCTCCAGACAAGGAAGAGAACGGCAGAGAGAGAACACTCTCCGTGAAGAACTTGGTAGGAGGGACGAATTTGATGGCGATGGGTTCACCGTTTAGTTGAATGTCGATGACACCGCCAGTGATGGTTTTGTCCCTCATGTGATTCAAAAGCACCTCCACAGTCCCACCCCTCTCCTCATCCACGGAATAAGGAAGGGAGAAGACGATGTCGATGGTGCTTCCAGGTTTCTTCAGAGCCAAGTAGTTTCGCCCCTGTTGGTAATGATCCTCGACGAACACGCCGTCGTCGTACGTGATGATAGGGACGCACAGGAGTGTGCTCACGGCAAAACTTTGAAACGACGTCGGCTTGATGACCAAACTGGTAGGGATGCCGCTGGCTGTGATGGTGTTGCCGTCAACAACATTGCTGAGGTATTTGCTGCTGCTGAGTTGGAGAGTTATATCGGAGAAGAGGAAGCCCACCCCGGTTGTGATGCCAGGCCCTCGAATGGTAGCGGCTGTAGCTTTGACCCATTTCATAAAGAGGTCGCGTTCGGGAAAAGCCAGGTAAATCTCGCCGACTTGCTTCGAGCTCTTGAAAGCATGGTTCGAACATCCAGTCAAGCTTGGCCTGGGAGGTTTTAATGTCGGTGCTGTGGCGATAGCAGAAGATTTCGCAACGCGCCAGAGTGGCAATAATCCAGATGGCAAGCAAGTTTCTTATGACGAGTAAGGTTATTTGGATAGATTCGTCGCAGCGACACCGATAATGAGCTTCTACCATATGGGGATTGCATTCTGTACAGACAACGAAACCATGTAGGCCTGGTAAAAGCGCAAAGGTCTACTTAATCCGAGTTGCTCTGGCTCATGATGCTGGCACGATTATAGCCTGCGAACGCCCACACAATCGAGTCTGGTGGTCCATGGCCAAGCGACGTTGTCATCAGGGACAGGCATGGGATGTTGGGGGGACGCCACCCAATGCTCGTGTAACTAACTGAAATTTCGGATGTTGAGCGGCCATATGAGATGCCAGACCTGGCCGAGATCAGGGACGATGCAAAGCAAATAGCCATGAAACGTGAGAGGGCTCAATCATCAGGTCGCAAGACCATTCCGGCCTAGCGAAGGAACAAGCTAACTAAGACTCGCTTTGACCTCTGCGATCAACACCATTGGCGACAGGGCTCGAATCTCGTCTTGTACCGAAAATTGTTAGCGTCCGAGCCTGATCGTCACGGATCGTGGCGGCTTGGTTCCGAGCGGCGGATCAAGCCTCGGCTTTCTACGCACGAGATAGGGGTTTCATGGCGGCTGCCTGCCACATGGTGACTGCCACATGGTGACTGCCACATGGCACAAGCGAGAGAATGATAAAGCTGAGCGCCAAAAAAAAGAATGAATCGTGGTGGAAAATACTCTGGCTGAAACATTTGTCAATCCAGCCTCAAACACGCTGCCGAAAGGTCTCGGGCATGGTGTCGTACACGCCAAGGGACTAGATAACCGACGATTTCACTAAACTTCAGATCCTTTATACTAATTAAATGAGCGACCTCTTAGGTTACAGACCCTTGCTGTCGTAAGCTCATCTTCCTATTCCCGCATGCTCTGGCTGTGAAGGAAGCCGGGTATTCATCATCCAGAGTTAGTGCGCGAGTCAGTCGGGACGAACTGTTGCCCCATCTGGACAAGTTGGTCAGATGTGATTATCTGTAATCCCCAGTGCTGAAGCACGCTATTAGAGGCTAAAGAGAAACTAACGATCGCCTCCGGCCGGGGAAGAGAATTTTCATCGCGGGGGAGATACTCCGTGCTTAGCACTAAGGAGATCCCAATCTTCCGACCCATGAATGAGGAAGAAAACAGAGGGGGAATAGAGTTTGTTGGATGAGGGGGAGCGGAATAAAAGGGAGCTCATTGTTCAATCTGCAACGCAACGCAACATACGGGAACCACTGATCGTGCCATATCCACCATGACGGCCAGTCCAGATGTGACATCCATTACCCCACAGGGTCTTGGTCTTGTCCTCCTCGTCGTTACCCTCTTCCTCACGCCTCCATCCGCTATCGTTGTCGCCCTGAGATGCGGAATTCGATATAAACATGGTGTCTTTAGTACGGACGATATCCTGATGCTAGTCGGGTGGGTAAGTCTCATTCGGCTCTTCTTTCCTTTCCCATTGAAGCTAAGCTTATCGTGGGCACATAGGTGCTATTCATGGTTGTTGTCGGTGTCATATCCAAAGGAACCTATTACGGACTTGGTGCGAAAGATGAGCGATTGAATGAATACCTCGTGGAAAAGAGTAAATTGGTAAGCCTCAACTGCCTTCCCTACAGCAGCTTTTAGCTCACACATGGAACGAATAGCACATTTGGCTATTCCAAACATTCTACTGCTCTTCTTTAGTCTTCATCAAAGCATCCATCTGCGTCACGCTCCTTCGAATCGCAGTCGTCAAAACCCACCGTATTATTACATGGGTTACGCTTGCGGCCTCATGCATTTCTACCATCATCGTCATTATTGGACTTTTTGCCATGTGCCGTCCTGTTCAGGCAAACTGGGATAAATCCGCAGGAACATGTTCTCCTCCCATCGTCATCACGAGTCTGAGTTATCTCGTCTCCGCTGCGGCTGTGGCTACGGATTGGATATGTGCTATCTTGCCTGGCTTTATGCTCTATAAAGCTCAGATGAAGATGGCGACAAAGGTTTCAATCAGTATCATCCTCGGATTAGGTGTCCTGTAAGGCCGTTCTTCCTGAACTGACTCATTGGAGATTTACTTACCTGATGTTGAATTAGGGCATCCATTGCCACGATTGTGAGGCTTCCTTATATCAAGTTTTATGCCGACCCTAAAGACTATCCATGTAAGTTCTTTGTCTTGAGCGAAAATACCTCGGCTGACCTGAAATACTCAGACAATGTTGGTAATATTGCGTTATGGTCCGTCTTTGAGTCAGGAACGGGTATTATCGCAGGCTCGCTACCCTCCTTACGGCGCCTTTTGAAGAACTGGGTCAACTTCGACTCATCCCACGGACACTCATCATCCAACGTCACACCATTTACAGGGGCGGGAAAGTCGACTGTGACGAGCAAGGTTGGAGTATCGACAGGACGGCGGCACAAGAGCATTATCCCCAACGTAAAATCAGATAGGGACTGGGAACAGTTGGATGATGCCTCGTCAAGTCGGAAGATTTACGTTACGGTCGACATGGAGATGCAGTCTCTGGAACGGCCGACAACGTCTTCGAGGTCAAGGACATCCCTTTCTGAAGTATAGACGCCCATACAGAAGGGTTGCACATGGGTAGTTGTCTTCTTGGGGGAAACTGTATACATATCTACGACTAAGGGTTCTACTACAACTCCAATTTAAATAGAATATTATTAATAAGAAAAATGTCTATTGCTAATGTACATAAGAAGAAAGCGTAGTAGATAAGTAATCGCATCAAGTGTTGCCCGACTTTGCTTAGCCCCGCGGATTCCGCGTGACTCTAGCTCTAAGCGAGCCAGGATGAGCGACATTTTCACATATCTCAGACCCAGCGATATCGTGGGTTAGTTAGATAGCGTCGTTGATAAGTCGGGGTAGCATCCATCTAGTGGGCCATCAGTGTAACCCGGACCACCTTATTTTCATTACACACCGCTATCTCTGGTCAATGCACCAGTTGTCGCGTTGAATAACTCTAAATGAAATTAGTGGGATGGTATTGTAGCTGATGAGTTTATTCTAAGCATAGCTTTAAGATATATAAGTTCTAGACCTATGTTGGATGCCAGTATTACGCATGTCATCTTCTATATTCTTGCTTCTTAAAAAACCTCAACCCCCACCCGTTCGCAGTTTAGACTATACTAGCATGCGTCCTCTCGTGACTGCGGAGTTTGATAAACAAGGTCCTTCCTAATGGAGTAAAGATACGAGCCCATCGTGCAAGGCGGCCATGACACTCGGCAATAACACTCGGCAACGGCTCAAGCTAGTTTTCCGTCCCTACCTAGGGAGGACTCGATTGATATTTCTCCGGGCATCAAATATAAAGGGAAGGTAATCGCGTGCAGTTGGTTGTTAGGTAGGTCACTCTCAGAGTCCGCCAACTTTCAAGTCATCCCTGCTCCAGGACAGAACCACTTCCACTATGGCGTTCTACAAGGGAGCACTCCTCGCCCTGAGCATTTTCCAGTCTGCTACGGCTGCTGCCATCAGACCCCGTGCTGACGATGGCTCTACCGCCTACTTGAAAGACGTGTCCAAGTACGTCGACTCGATTAATCCTGAGCTTTGGCCCATCAACAAGGAGATCCACGACAACCCTGAACTTCAGTACGAGGAGGTCAAGGCTCACAAGATCCTGACCGATTTCATGGCCGACCAGGACGGCTGGAAGGTCACGCGCTCGGCTTACCACATTAGTACAGCCTTTGTTGCTGTGTATGAAGGCGATGGTGATGGACCGGTTGTGTCGTTCAATGCCGAATATGGTAAGCAGACTAACTCCCTCAGACACGCTTGGGTAGCTCACAGTCGACTATAGATGCTCTTGTTGACCTCGGGCATGCTTGTGGCCACAACCTCATCGCCATGGCCTCTGTATCTGGCGCTCTCGCAACAGCTGAGATCATGCGAAAGGAGAAGCTGGGCGGCAAGGTCGTTCTATTTGGCACCCCTGCCGAGGAAGGTAAGCAAACACTTCAATTCGAGAGGATGCGGCGTTGAGCAACTGACACTCCATCAATAGGCGGCGGCGGCAAGATCAAGCTACTGGACGCAGGTGCCTATGATGACTACAAGGTTGATATCAGCCTCATCTCCCACCCCGGCAACGGAGGTGACACTGCTTGGATGACAACCACCGCCATCACCAGGTTTGAGATTGAGTACACTGGCAAGGAAGCCCACGCCGCCGCTTCCCCCTGGGAAGGCATCAACGCCCAAGATGCCATTGTCCTTGCATACGACGGCCTTGCCATGCTACGCCAGCAGACACGCAGGGACGAGATTATCCAGGGATACATCAAGTCCGGCGGGAGTCGCTACAACGTCATCTCGGCCAAGTCAACCGGAATGTGGGCGCTTCGAGCCAACAAGGTCGAAGCCCTGTCCGACTTGACCGAGCGTGTGTACCAGTGTTTCAAGGGGGCCGCCGTCGCCACCGGGACAAAGCTCAACTTCACCAAGCTCCCATATGGATACACTGAAATGAGAACAAACGACATTCTCGCTCGCTCATACTCAACCTGGTTCGCCAAGCTCGGCGGAGAACCCTTGGAGGAGGAAAAGGCAAAGGCAATCCAAGGCTCAGCGAGTACCGACCAGGGAAACATCAGCCACGAGTTTCCTTCAATCAGCGCCGGCTTTGGGATTCATTATGACAATGGCACTTCGCCAGCGACCGGGCCTCATACTCCCGAATTTGAGATCGTGGCTGGGACTAGACGCGCCTTTAACGAGTCTCTTGCGGTGGGTAAGAGTTTGGCTGGAGTTGCGTTAGATGTTTTGACGGTTGATGGGTATTTGGATAAGGTGAAGGAGAACTTTAAGAAGACGGGGAAGTCTAGTTCTGATAACTGAGTAGTTTGATACCGGAAGGTCTCGAATATTACGAGTAACGATGTCGATGTTATGCTTTGCTTAGTTTAAGAATTTTCAAACACCTATTTATTCTAAAGATACGAGATGATGTATAGTTACTCAGGCTTTCGGCCATACACAACTCGCTGGCGGTAAAAAGGATGAAACCTGCCCGAGCGGATCTCACGGCGAAGCTGGGCGCAATACGTAGAGACTTCCTCCTTAGACCAACCGAGAACCATGTTGGCCATGAAAAGCACATAACCCTCGTAGTCTTGCTCGAGAGCAGCCTGAGCAAACTGGCCAATCTCCTTGAGGCGAGGGTCCTCAGCCCAGCCGCCGATAGGTGCCTATATCAAAGTGAGTGTTTGATCCCAATGTGATGGAAGGTTGCTGGCTTGTGGGTAGCTTACTTTGAAGTCCCAGGTCTGGATGTCCACAAAGCCGGCCTCTTCCATGCCCTTCTTCTGGAGATCCTTATCAAGAATCTCAAACGTGCGGTTCAACTTCTTCCCTCCCTCGATAAAGAATTTCCCCCATTCATTAATAGCGCACGTCTCAGTGACACTTCCATCATCACTTTCCATACGAGGGGAAGCTTCATAGCTCTCAACCCAACCACCAGGCTTACAAACTCTAAAGGCTTCCTTGAACAGGGCGGACCAGTCACTAATGCTCCCATAGAGATAGCGCATGTGTACATAATCGAAAGATTCCGGATCGAATGTCCATTCTTGGGTACAGTCTTCAATCTCGCTGCTTTTGTCAGTTTGAACTGGCAAGGTTGGAACTCGATGCTCACAATTTCAGGTTTGTAGGAATCCAAGTGGGCTGGATTGGTGAGATATCGGTTCCGATCACCTCGGCGTTGGGATACTGGTCGGCGAAATCACTTACTTGGTCAGTGATGGCCGGTGGGAGCGAGAGGAGGTCTTACATGGCCCATATTCCTGTGAAATGATTAGCGCTGGTTGTTGGCGAAGCTTAGGATAGACCTCTTACCCGTCCCAGTTCCAATATCGACGACCTTCTAAGGACTTGTCAGCATGGGCGGACATCGCAGGGCTAAGAACGCACTTTGATATCATCCTTTAGCGGAGCAAGGTGAAGCTTGCCGCTGAGGGAGAGGGAGAGAAGGTGATGACTTGACTTGTTAACTAGTTTGCTTATCCGCTATGGAATGCAGACTTACTTAATATCCATCGACTCATTATGATGCTCATCATTTGGAGTCCTGAAATGTTTTAGCCACTGAAAATTATGCCTACTGAAAGGCTAGGTTCTCACCAATATTGGGCATTTCCCCTCTCGGAATGATAAGTTCTCCCATGGATGGTCCGGTAGTGAAGAATGCTGGACGAGATTGACTCCGTTGAGCTCGCGACATCATCTTCCACGACCGCATCCTTATCCGAGGTATCCTTATGCTTAGTTAGGATATGAAATGATTGAGAAAATGGTTCAGCGTACCCCCGCTCTCAAGCTAGCCCAGTGCTGAGCATGGTGGAAGTCTGAGGGAGCCTTGGCAGGAGTGGTGTTGTCGGTTGAAGGAGTTGCCATGGCGATGGTATATGTTGGAGTATAGGTCACGGGGAGACCCGAATATGAATGACCAAGGGAACGTCGTAATCTCTAGATCTTCAACTATTGCCGCAAGTGCGGAGTCATGGGATGCAGCCATTTACACCCCGGCAATCTCCACCTCGATAGCATTGCAACCTCGTTAGATATCCTTGTCCAAGGGAATATGCAGGTAAGTCTTTGCATACGTATTATTCCACTATCAAAATAACAGAAGGCAATATCTCAGTGGAGTTCCGAGTGCCGTGCGTTGTTGGTGCCAAAAGAAAAACCCTACTTAACTACAGTTAACGTGTTAACCAACTTAAGCATGCCTCCAAGAGATGCTAGAGTCTTTAAGAACTAGATGAGTTATCATATGCCTCGCTTGACCGAAACTATATTGAAAGTTTAGGAATGAGATTAAGCTTCGAAAATGTGGGAGGGATGAACTTTGACTTGAAAAGCTTGTTGGGATTTTTTCTGTATTTAAATCGAAACGTGGCAGTATTTTCTGCTTCTGTAATTTCTTCTCTTGTATTCTCTTCTCATTCACCACCATTACAAACAATTCCCATCACAAACGTCAAGTTGAACCCTCGACACACCCTACGAAATGGCACATCCAACCTCAGACTCACGTGGTCCCATCATCTACATCAACGCCTTCCCAGGAACAGGCAAGTCGACGATAGCCAAAGAACTGGTCTCGCTCTTTGAGACCGAAGCCGTCAAGCTTGTTCAAAACCATCTTCTCATCAACCCCGCCGATGCCGTCCTTGACCGTGATCAACCGGGCTATCAAGACCTTCGCCGCGACATTCATCAGACTGTCCTCAGGTCGCTCGTGGAAAATACGGCAACGCACTCTTCGGCGTACATTTTTACCGACTTTCAAAGCGCAAACGAGCTTGGCAGCGATGTTGGTCTTGAATACTTCAACTGCGCTGTTCAACGGGGCTGCCATTTCATCCCAATCACTCTCAGGTGCAGTAAGGAGGAGAACCTGAAGAGGCTGACCTCTGATGATCGTGCCACTCATGGCAAGCTTGTCGATGTGGAACTTGCGAAGCAGTTCAGGAGAGATGGTCGACTGTTTACCTTTGGGGGACATTGCAATCGGCTTATGCTCAATGTCACCAGGCTTTCTGCGGAGGAAGTGGCGGTCGAGATAATGCGTCATGTGATAAAGATCGCTCCTACAATGGGAGTGCGTGTCACGGGCCGGGGGAGTGCCCTTATGCAAGATAATTTCTGTCAAGTACTTGAAAGAATATGGCGGATGCATGGTATATGAAACGTGGCTACACTTTAAAGCGGTGTTGTTCGAGAGTAGCCTAGATTCTTAGTCAACCCATCCACCATTTGGCACTTGTGCAATTGGTTTAGTGAGAGGTTATGTCGACCATAAAAGGTGAAGCAAAGATTACATTTTTGTGCACTAGGTAACCTGTAAATATCAACCTATATTACTTCGTTTCTCGCCTATAGTCTTCCGTAGTTATTGCTTAACCTGAGCCAGCATTGATAAAATATAGGAAGGGTAGTTATGGACATTCTGACTGTCTTCATTTGTTTATCACACCGTTTTGATCAATAATCACCCTTTCCAGAGCGGTCCTATCGCCGTCGGCTACCTAAACATGTCACTCGCGAGTCTGAAGACATACGGTTTACCCAATACCATAGTGTAAGTCTGCTATGCGCTCCCTCTCCCAACGTTGTTCTCATTAAACATGCATCAACGACTTAACTATCCTTCTATTTCTCTGAATTAGCTTTTGCCTGCTACTCTCATAAGCCTGAATCGTTTTCAATCGGTACCAGTCCACGTATAGCGCTCCCGCGTATAGCTCCAATGTGTTTTCAACCACACTAAGCGGTGCGTCATGCAGTCCCGTTTGAAATCCCAAAAGTCTGTCTTGTAGAGCCTTCATGGTCGCTTTCGCATTCGTGATTACCTCCCTGACCTGCCTCGCGTCATCGTAGAAAGAAGTTGACCCTGTTGGGCTTCCTTCAAGGAGGGTCGGCGAGAGCTTGTTAAAGATGGCTTCCCAAACCACCACTGCCCCTAGATCCTCCCCAGGAAATTTATCTTGAACCCTTTTGCCATAACTCGAAACGACTATAACCTGAAGCGTCTCTAGCAGCATACCGAGGCTGTGTTCGGTTATCTTCAATGTTGTGAGGGCCTTGTCTAGGGCTTCACAAATCGAGTTTGTCATTTGACCCAACACCTGGCGAGCCTCTTTGTCCAATGTCCGGTTTCTTTTTGCCGTATGAACCCTTGTGACTTGGTAGAAGAAAGAGCGCTTACGAGGATTCATTCCATTCAGCTGAAGTATGGCCGCCCGAATCGTCCTGTTGACCTCAGCAATTAGGCGATTGGGGACTAGAAATGCCTCGACGGCCCCATCGACTGCATCGGCTGAACAGTCCCAGTACCTGTCAACAGATGAACGGCCTACAGGATCGATCAAAGCCCCGACAAGAGGCTCCATCAGTTGCAGTTCGTAAGGTAAATTGTACTTGTCAGTAAAACTGGTTTGTACTTCGCCAAGGCTTTGGCTAATCCGAAGTTCCTTCACCACCTCGTGCAAAGGAGTTAGAGGAGGTGATGCTTCGGGGGTAAGGAGAGACCATGCAATCCATACAATAACGAAGGGGAGCAACCACCAGTGGGCGCGTGTCCCGTTTGACTGAATCCACCCAAACAAGCGACTCATGGGCGTTGGGACTCCAGATTTGGGGCGCCTCGGTTGCCTAACGTCAGGATCAGGTTTTCTTTCTGCGTCCTCTCGGGCTTGACGTTGCTCCCAAGCGCGCTGTTGTTCGTCATACCGGCGTTTCTCGTCTTGACGACGTTGTTCATCTCTCTGGCGTTGTCCCTCTCGTTGACGCCGTGTTTCTTCCTCTCTTCGTTTTTGTTGCTGTCGCCGTTGTTCTTCTTGTCGTCGACGCTGTTCTTCTTGTTGTCGATGTTGTTCCTCTCGTTGACGCCGCTCTTCTTCGTCTCTTCGTTTTTGTTGCTCGCGCCGTTGTTCTTCCTCTTGTCGACGTTGATACTCCTGTTGTCGGCGTTGCCTGTCATATTGCTGCTGTCGATTCCGCTGCTGCTCAGCTTCTTTGGCCTGACGGGCGGCTGCCTCCCTTCTGCGCCCGGCCCTCCCCTCGTTGTACTCTTTGCGTCTCTCGTCATCAGATAGAATGTCGAAAGCATGTTGAATCTGAAGAGCTATTAGGCCCGTGACGTATGGGTTGCGAGAATGGCATACCTTCTGGAACCTTGCAGTGGCATTCTTGTCACCCGGGTTCTTGTCAGGATGATGCTCCCGTGCCAGACGTCGATAATTTGCTTTGACTACCTGTTTAATAGTCGCCTCATCTGCCGAGTCGTCTATCTCTAGAATACGGTAGTAGTCGGTATCCTCGTCCATTTCTGCCCAAGGTGAGAAGTTGGGAAGAAAATGAAGTCAACTCGTGTCCCAAGGTCAGCTGAGTCATTTTCAACCTGTTTTCCACATACATCAATTCTATTGGAGACACATCATCGTGCATCAACAGGTGGCGTCCCCTGTCCTGCAGTTTTCAGCTTCCTCCGCCACTATAATTCTCTGCCTTAAAGCATCTATAACAGCGGCGATGTGCTGTGTCTATATTCATATTGCGAATAATAATTCGGGATGCACTGACAAAGAGGCGCGGAAATCCCTTGAAGTAGGTGTCCCATTTCATTATTTCACAAAACAGAGGAGGGCTCATGGAGTTATCTACCATTTCTACTCTCTAACCCAGTGCTTTTCCATGTACTCGCGCACTCCCATGGGCCGCACTTCAGGACAAAGCTCATTGACCATGGGTTTCAAAACCATCTCGTCGTCGAGATCGCGGGTGTAGGCGAGTTTAAATTCTGTCCACATCTTCGCCATATAGTCGTCAGGCGCAAGTTCCGACAACCTCTTCTCGAGATAACCCCGCGTGAGTCGGTTAACCAGAAACTTCTTTCCGGTGACGGCTTCTGCGTGTTCGAGAAGTTCGCCCATAGTGAGAGTCTCGCCGACCATGCTCATGTATTCCTCCCACTTTGGCAACTCGAGAGATGCCACAAAGAATCGCCCAACGTCTCTCAATGTTGTCAGAGTGATTCGGGGCCAGGAGCCATCTTCTTTGACAGGAAGCTCTGCGATACCGTTGTGAAGCCCGATTAGGAAGCCACCTGAGCCATCTGCCAAGTCTCCTTGCCTCAACAAGCCTTGACACGCCTCGTCCTCGCCAGGCATGTACCCGTATCCCACCGACATTAGCTCGAGAGCTGCATTATCGGTTACTTTTGAAGGAGTTGGGTAGATTCCATGACCTATGTAGTTCATGTATGCGCCCTGGTTGAATTTCGCACACTCAATCTCCTCGTATTTGAGGCATTCATCCCAGACACCCTCAAAGAACGATCGTGTGGTTTGGATACTCGTCTCGCCTTTTGGGCCAAACACCCACTGCGCTGGTGCAAATCTCTTGCAGCCCTCTTTTACGGCGGCATGCAGCAGATTCTTTTGTATCTGGGCCTGAGTCCCGTCGACAGCCGAGGTGACCGAGACGACCGTGTGAGCGCCTTTCAAGGCCTGCCCCAGAGAGTCGGTGGAGAGGTAATCGACTGCACGAATCTGAGTACGCGAGCCGTCTTTGTCGATGGCGCGGAGCCAGAGGGGTACTTTTTGGGACCGGGAGAGTATTACGGTGTTCCACAAAGAGTGACGTTGGGAGGATAATAAAGCAGTGACGATTGCTCGACCAAGACTGGCTGAGGTGCCGCCAGCGATAGCAAGAGTAGGCATAACGCAGGCACTTGGTGTAGGTGTGAGTGTAGAGAAAAGAAGTGCGAGCCAGGAGAATGGTTGCTGGGCTTGGAAAGGAATGTATGAGACTACCTTTGAGAAACATTCCGTTTCTTGTACAGGTGGGCGGCGGGCAGTTAACAACTCGAGTCAATTCAAATCAGTGGAGACGGTAGCGTCAGTCACGACCCGAGATTGGCTCCCTCGTAGTTAAGAGTACTAAGAATGGCAGCTGGGCAGCCCTCAATCACCTAAAGCAGGCCTTGACATCTGCGTCGGAGCCTCCGTGGATCTCATGCTCGGGGCTCCGGAGCCCCCGAATGCCGGCCGTCGGTCTGGAAGCAACCAGGATAGCGTGTGTAAGGGCCATGGATACAGATCCCACCGAGGATCATGCAACAGGGCATGTTCTCTCTTGGTCACTGATACAGGCAATTCTCATTCTCCGAGGCTTATCATATGGGCCTTGATGTACTCAACACATCCAACACATCTCCTGAGATTCTTATGACGTTCTTCATCGGCCATCCCACCATCGGGTTCTTCATGTCCCCGGCGCCAACGAGATGGTGTTGACAGGGGTCACATACCTCAACGTTTATTTTGTTCGTGGAGTGCATGCATGCATGATACAATGATCGCTTCTCCAGAAATTGCCTAATTAGGCCAGTTGGCTTATCTCCATCCTCTAACCCCCAACTCGTTCTTGCACGGATTTGACAGTTTACAAATCAATAAACTCGGATCATTAATTGTCATGACTGGTCTTGGCTTTCTTCTGCCTCGGGCGGGTTGATCCTTCCTCGGCATCTGAGCGTCTACTTCGAATGTGTTCTTTATCATAGTTGAAGCCGGGATAACTGACAGACAAGATCGAGCATCTACTTCGTCCTGTGAGGTTGTGCTAAACGTCTAATGTCAGCACCAGCCCTTCTGCGCACCCCCGGAAAGGCGGGGGCTGACGTTATAAATGATGACCTCAGAGTCCTCGTCGTGGACTTCTCTTCGAACAACTTCCCAAGAACCCCTCAACTGGTCCCATCTACCTTCATACCTAGAACTTGTTACATGACTCTTTATCAATATGCCTTCTGCGGATTGGAACGCACTCATCAAGGCAAAGCGAGCCCATCTTTATGCTCAGATCCGTCCTGAATGGCACCTCCCAGACAACATCACCAACCAAGTCCACCACACTTCAGAAGCCAGCGCCTTTGATCTTCTCAATCAAACAACCATACTTTCCCAAAAAGAGCGAAAGATTACTGAAAAGTACGATGCGTCCACGCTGATCGATATGATGACCACCGGGGCCATCTCGTCGGTCGAGGTTACAACTGCCTTCTGCAAGCGTGCTGCCGTCGCGCAGCAACTGGTCTGCAGGTTCCTTCTCAAGCTTGGGTATTGTGTAGGAGTGCTGATGCTGTCATAGACGAATTGCTTGACGGAAATCTTCTTTGAAAAAGCCTTGCAGCGAGCAAAGGAGTGTGATGACTTCCTAGCCAAAGAGGGGAAGCCTATGGGACCATTTCACGGAATGCCCATCAGTCTCAAGGTCAGTCGATGGTTGGCTTGCCTTTTCTCCAGAGAAGCATTCCATGATTAGCGCAACATACTGATATCTCCTATCTAGGACACGTTGATGGTCAAGGACGAAACGGCTACCCTCGGATTCGTGTCATATCTAACCAAGCCAAAGGCTGATAAAAACTCGGTCATAGTGGATATGCTCCTGGAGGCTGGTGCAGTGTTGTACTGCAAGACCAATGTTCCCCAGACCCTCTTTGTGCGTTCTGGCCTTTGCCCCTCAGGCGTCTGAAATGACTAACATGCACTAGGTGTGTGAAGGTATGAACAATGTCTTCGGTTACACTTTGAACCCGCACAAGTTGAGCCTCACCCCAGGTGGAAGCAGCTCAGGAGAAGGCGCGCTAGTTGGCTTCCGAGGATCCCTGCTCGGCGTGGGCACCGATATTGGAGGTTCCATACGAGCTCCATCTCTATGCTGCGGCACTTTTGGTTTCAAGCCGACGGCCCAACGAATTCCTTGGAGCGGCCAACAGGCTCTTATCCCCAAAGGTTGGCCAGGAGTTGCTCCCAGCCTGGGACCACACGCTCAGAGTGCTCGAGACTTGACGCTCTTTTGCAAGACGGTCATTCAGAGGGAGCCCTGGACTCGTGACTCGACAGCTCTCTGCATACCGTGGAGGGATGTCCCGAGAAAGAAGCAGTTGACGATCGGTTACTGGACTGGAGATTCTGAGCTCCCCGTTTTCCCACCTGTTGCTCGGGCCTTGGATGCAGCAGCTCGAGCTTTGAGAGCAGCAGGTCACAAAGTCAAGCCAATCTCAGCTCCCTTGCCTCTCGCCCAGGCTGCCTTGATCTTTGCGAATTCAACAAAGCTCGATCACAAGAACCAGATAATGCAAATTCTCGCAGACGGAGATGAGCAGCCAATCCAAGCATTGCTTCATGTCAGTGCTGCTTCGGGCCTTGAGCTGCGAGAGTTTACTTTGGACGACCTATGGGATTTTAATCGTGATCGCGAGGATTACCGTCATGCGTGGCACAAAGTTTGGATGGAGAATGGGATTGATGTGTTGTTGTGTCCTGGGTCTCGTGGAACGGCTGTACATCATGGGAAATATGGCGTGCCTTGGTACACCATGATTTGGAATCTACTTGATGTGAGTGACTGAAAAACTGACTCCAAGAGACTTTTGTTAACCACTATCGAATCATCTAGTGTCCTGCCGCCGTCATCCCTTTCTTGAAAGCAGACAAGGCTGTTGACTCACAGACAATGGAGGGTTGTAAGTTTCCCTTTTCTTCTAAGCCCACACACAAGATTTATCTGACCCAACCTTCTCTCAAGATGATCCAGAAACTGCTCATGGTGCTCCTTGCAGTTTCCAAGTGGTCGGATGGACAGGTCAGGATGAGGAGGTCTTGATGGCTACTGAAGTGATGGCCGAGGCCGTTAGGAGCACAGCCGCCAAAGCGCACCTTTAGACCATACTTGTCATTATTAAGATGGAAGGGAAATTATTACACTCGCTTGTTCGCTTCATGAGACCAGCTATCTATAAATTCTCATCTCCTTTGTCTATAGTCTGCTCACCAATTCGCCCTCCCTCTCGATGAACCAATCCACCGTCGTTGAAATGCCCTCCTGTAAGGAAACCTTGGGCTTCCATCCAAGAACAGTCTCCGCGAGCGTCGTGTCTGGTTTTCTATTGATGGGATCATCCTCCCTTGCTGGTAGCAGATTAATCGGCACGGGATTCCGGTGTCCCAGTTTCGATGCAACGACTTGGGCGATCGTCTCTGCAATCTCGCTGATTTCGATCTCGCAGTCGCTTCCAATATTAACAGGACTAGAGTAGTCGCTGTTCATGAGTGCTTCCAATCCTTCCACGCAGTCCTTGGCGAATTGGAAGCATCTTGTAGAGTGTCCGTCTCCATAAATAGTCATGGGCTCTCCTTTCAAAGCTGCCATGATAAAGTTGGGGACAGCTCGACCGTCCGACTCTGACATAAATGGCCCGTATGCATTGAAAATGCGGGCGATCCGAACCTCGAGTCCGTGTTCAAGATGGTACCCGTATGCGAGGGCTTCCATGACTCTCTTGCCCTCGTCGTAGCAGGCTCGAGGGCCGAAGCAATTCACATTTCCTCGGTAGTCTTCTGATTGGCAAGGAATCTGTGCGTCACCATAAACCTCTATCATGTATTTTTAGCAAATGACAGAAATTGAGCAGTTGACCAAGCGGTACCTGAAGTGCTGGCCAGCAATATCCGAGCGTTGTGCTTGACTGCGTAGTCCAAGACATTCGTCGCTCCATTGAAGCAAGTCTGTAGGATATCGATGGGCTGTGTCTCAAAATGTACTGGGCTTGCAGGACATGCGAGATGGTAGATCTGGTCGACTCCGGCTATGGAGGGCAAAGGATCCCTCACATCCGATCTGGACATGTTAGAATGATGGCAAAGGTGATTAAGATGGGTTCGCGTACTGGATGTATCGTAACTTCTTATTCCCTCTTAGACCATCAAAGTTGCTGCGTGAGCCTGTCCATAGTGAATCGAGGACTACTACTTCGTGATTGTGGTCGAGAAGAAGTTGCACTAGGTTACGGCCGAGGAAGCCGGCGCCCTTTCACAGCTATTAGCGTGATCTTGGAGAAGACGGCGGATGTGCTTACACCAGTAACGAGAACCACCATTATTGCGGCTTGGTGAATGAACAGAGAAGAATGAGTCAAGTTATGTGCTTATTATTGACAGAATTACCTCCTTGGATCCGGCAGGAGAGCACTATTTAAGAGACCGCGATCTCGCTACCAAGATCCCGTCCACAGACATCCTACATCATCGGATCCGAGCATCACTACGCCATGTACCTGCCTTGACGACATGTCTGCGGTCATTATTGGGTCAAGGCTGAGACATCAGCTTTCAGCTGCCCGCGGATTCGTCCCAAATCAGGGTCAGCCAAGACAAGCTGTGGTCGCTTCGGGTTCCACTGACGTCAGAGCTAGAGTGTCGATCCTCCGAATGAGGTAAGGGGCATTCCGGTTGGGTACGCGAAGCTTTGGCGATTGGCGGTGGTGGCTGGGCAGGAATAAACAGGGCTTGAGAGGTGCTTTGTTAGTATTGAGCTGAGGAATAGACGACGTGGAGTTTTATTGATATGTCAGGTGGATTTAAAGCATGAGCTCGTTCTGTAATATTCAGTGCGACGTCCAAAGACTCGGTTCGCTTAATTTTGATGTGTTGTACAACTGTTGCGGACACAGCCCCTAGATCGATCTGGACTCTACGGATGATGATTCATGGATCTCGCCTACCAGGAACAAAATAAAATTAGTGCATTGCGAGGAAAGTCAATTGAGGTCGTACTCTTCGGCTTGTGCCGAGGCGATGAGTAGCACGAAGTGGCCTGTATATTGCTTCAGATTTCCCGTACCTTGAGCCAGTCATCACCAGGACCAAGGTATACTATTACCACATGGCACATCATGCCACTAAGGACAATTAATAGTCTAGAAATCGACGACCCAGAGTTCTGGCGGCATAAGTCCCTCATGTGCCCGGTTGATGTCGTCGGAGACGATAGTGAGAATTCCCAAGAAGCGGAGCTTACCCTATAACGACCTTTGACGTTTCGAGTGCAATAGGAGCTTTCCATGTGCCATACACCATTAGGGAGTCCTGAAGAGCTCTGTACTCACTCTTAGCATAAATTTCATTTTGAAGCACCAAATTTACAGACCCATATAGCTTAAATGCCACCCTGGATCTTCTAGCCCAGTTATCCCAGCTTCAAGTAGACCTGCCCTAATGTCATGTTCCTTTCCACCCAACATGTCACCAAATCCATCACCTCGTCCACTACCTACTCATCAAAAATAAGAAATAACTATGAGTCTCAGGATCAGTAGCCTTCTAGTTTGTTTTTGGTAGGTATTTCGCTCTATAGGCCATTTGAGCGGGCGCAGCAAGGTTACATTATGCTTATTTGCATTAGAAAGGCCCATCTGCCTCTCAATATTCGGCAGTTCCTAACCCTTCTTGATTTTCGCCTAATTGGCCATCAATGCCACGGTCCACTGCGTCTCGTAGAATATGGCGCCAATAGGAACACCCGATCTTCTGTAGCTAGGTCTAAGCCTCGCAATGCGTCGAGGCGTAGCCAGTACACGTGGGCGCTCTCTTATCCCTTTGATACGTCCTGCAAAGCCCAAGACACTTAGAGGAGCCAAGATCACTGTATCACTACGACGGAGTGCATATACAGTAAGCGGAGGGGTCTTTTGTCCGCATTAATGTCGATCATTGAGGCACAGCACAAAGAGGCCTGAGATCCGAGACAATAGAATCCTGAGAAGTCATACTCCGGTCCTATCCTTTGTATTTAGGATCCTTCCTACTCTAAGCTATGTCTTTCTAGGGTTTATTTCCCGCTTGGAGTTGTACGAAAATGGTAGGTTGCCGATCTATCTTGTGGAGAGCCAAGGCTGGAGCTGACATGGCTGCTGACGGCATTAGTCGTGCAGGTGGCAGCCAGTCGGAATGCGCCAACCAGGTATATCAGATCTCGGCACGATCCGCCAAACAAGGGTTGCGGCAGTTGAAAGCTGTCCTTAGATGTCGATCTCCATGAACACGCGACACCGCCTCGTCCCCGCCCTATGTTACGACGGATGACAGGATCTCTCAGCTTTGACGATCGGTGGAGAGCCCTGCGATAAGGGTGCCACTGACGACATACTGGTAGCAAAAGTTCACTGCGTCGCGTGCTCATCAAGTGAGAGGTTTCAGAAGTGAAAGGGACAAGATAGTCTCGAGGAGGAATATGCCAACATTCAAATTGAGGACAGGCGTATCTTGGTTGAGAGACTTTCCAGGAAGCGCGGAATTAGTGTGTGTGAAATGATGGACATAGAAAAGGTAGGACAAAGACGGCATATTAAGAAAGGCGATACTATCCTTGAGGGAAGTCCCTTGCAGTCATAATGAAGATCTGACTGGACCCCTTGCAGTCAGCACAATGATCTACATGAAAGATAGGTCTTCTTTAGGAATGTATAGTCCCAGGCGCAATATCCTACCATTTACAGAAGGTCCTGTAAGTTGAGTGAAACATCTCAGGCGAAATAGGAGCTGTGCATAATGAAGACTTGGATTATAAAAAGGCAGAACGAAGACATGATCTTTCTTCATCAACAGCAACAACAATCACAACATCAGCAATCCATTAACCACCTTACAAACATCTTTCAAACGTCCTTTTCAACATGAAGTTCTCCCTTGCAACCATCACAGCTCTCGTGGCTGCTTCTGCCCCTGCCGCCATGGCTGACGGTTGGGAGTGCAACGGCTCCTGGGGTGACGGCGGTCTTAAGCGACTTTCCTTCAAGTTCCAGGGCTACTGCGAGGATCGGTACGGCCAGTGTTTCCTGGCTGCCATTCGAGGCAAGGGTCTTACTGTTCACAACTGGCAGTGCTGGAAGAGGGATGATGGCTGGTGGCAGGCCGACTTGAGCACTACCGCTGGGTAAGTTTAGACTGATTGTATGAAGAAGGATATTACTGACTGATGTGTTACTTTAGGCTTGCCTGGCAGGTTAACAATGCCATTGAGCAGGTCACAGGTTCTTGGCGGGGATGCTGGCCAAACCAGTAAATGGAGGCCATCTCGGCTACCTTTCCTGGTCCTGGATGACATGTCTGTCCCCAGACAATGACAACCATCGGGTTTGGTCTTGCAAAGGCTAAGGTTTCAAATGGGCTGGGCATGGATCGAATTGTCATAGTTCAACTCCTCTCATCAGGAATGATAGTGATAACACAAGACTGAAATTTCAACCATGTTACTCATAGATGTGCTACGTGACGTTTCTTCAAGAATTTCTGGCCTGGATCTGCTGAGTAGTGCCTATTAACACACTCAACGGAGCCTAGAGGCGATATGGTTGTATTACAGAAGTGGTGAGCCAGCTTCATTTCTCCAATCTAGAGTCCCATAGCCGAGAAACCTTTTGATATCCAAACGTTCATGTGTTTGTAAATAGGAGTCATGTAATACCCTCGAGTAGCGCTCCAACCACAGTGACCTCTTGTCATTTGGCTCACTGGGGCCGGGGGTCAAGGCCTATAAAGAGACGAGTGTTTAGAGGCAAACTTTGAGTAAACATGAGATAGTGGCAATCAGATGGGATGCAACTTGGACTTAAGGCAGTGAAAGCAATACGGTGCAAGAAAGAGATGGCTATGGTTGGGGTATCTGTTCTGAGAGTGGTGTTGAAGAGTTGGGTGCCACGTGATGTCGCACGTGTTCAGCAGCATTCCTTCCTCCAACCCATGCAACCTGGCCGTTGACCTCTTGAGTTAGCATCACCATCCAATATCAAAACATTGCGGCCATTTTTATCAACTACGAATCATTTCACGAAAACGGCTGGACAAGATGGTCATGGGCAGCGACTTCATCCAGCACTAGTGGGCAACAGGAACTTCGCACCTGGTTGTACCAGACCTCAAGACAGGCGCCAATGAATTCGACATGAGCTCACTTTTCATCTCCATCGACGGCGGATGTCGGGGCAAATCTACTCGCGTAGCATGGGCAGTCTACTACGGTCCAAGATCCCGCAACAACTCCTCTGGTCTGGTCGCAGAGGGATTGCCACAAACCAGTCTCTTTGCCGAGATCCAGGCCTTGAAATACGCCTTAATCAGTATTCGTAATATTCTATCAAACGGCAATACGTACTCAAACATTTGCATCAAAACGAGCTCCGAATATCTCTCAATGATGATGAAGGGAGACCTTCGGGCTTGTGCACAGAATGGATGGAGGAATGAGGATGGGAGCTACCTGAGATACGCAGAGTCCTGGGAGTGGATCAATAAGTTGATCTGTGAGCTGGAATACGAACACGGTTGGCAGACCAACTTCTATACCGATATTATTACGCCCATGTCGAATAAAGGAGCCACTGTGCTTGTCTACAGGACTATCGACGCTCACGACTTGGCTGAAAAAGCTCAGTACGACGCTAATTAAGTGTGGACGACGAGGAAGCTTTGAAGTTTGACGGGGGCTACTTCTTGGCCATGACGGAAGGGCCTATACGAAAACTAGGTCGTTATGAGTCTGCCAATGAAGTGGTTTGATATCAGTTTTCCGACTACGTCACTTTGTGATTCTTGGTCAAATGTATTCTTTGTTATAGTTGAAGTCCGGCCCTTAATGTGACAACTGAGCCAGAAGATCGAGACTAAACTCTAGCATCGTAAACCCAGAGAGGTCTGCAAAGAAGTAGCCTTGTGCACACAGGCTCACACGAAGCTGGTAATGGGCCTCATGGCTCCCTAAGATAGTGCTCGTTAAGATAGTAATCGGCGCCACCCCTTCTTGTCTGTACGTTTTCTCTCCCGCTCTTCCATGTTCCTAGCCTCTATTTCTGCCTGAATAGCTCTCTCTGCGCGTTTGATCGCCTCCCAAGCTTCCAAGAACCGCGAGGACTCTCTGAACACCTCGATCTGGATGTCTATCAAGTAGTATTTGGACGATTTGTGTACAATCGGTTGTGCGTCGACTCGGATTCTGTGATAGTCGAGCAAAATATGCTCTCCACAAAGCTTGGGCTGAAACAAAGTCTGCATCTGTTCAAATGACGGTGTGATGCCGTGATCCTCGCCTTCTGCTGTTACAGACATGGGTAGTTCCATTGCGTGAAACGCAACTTTTAATCCTGGGGCCGAGCCGAGCATGACCAGCAGTCGCTCCTTGTCGTCGCGTCTAAACACTATTCCCATGGTGGCTTGGCCAGGGGCCTTGTTGAGTCGGTATGTTGTGGGCCATTGTCGTGAGAGCCATGCTCGCGGTGATCCTCTGGATGAAGTGACGGCTTCAAACTCTGTAGGTACACTTGTGGGTGAGGATAGGATTTTTGTTACGCCGTATCCACTGGGGTCAGGCCCTTTACGTAGCTGAAGAACGTGGGTTGGAAATACTCCTTCCACTGGGGGTTGTTGGGCATCTTGCCGGACGTATATCGAGCGAATATTACCTCGCTCATTAACCTGGGCAAACTGACCGACTCTAACACGAGCATACTGCTCGTCACCATCTGAAACCTTTCGTAGGTAGAGTGCCAGAAAACTACCGTTCTCATAGTCCCTTGGTGAAGGACAATCGATGGCAGCGACAAAGATATCCCCGTCTTGTCGAGTGAGGTGAAGATCAATACGGAGGCCTCGATTGGACATTGAGTATGGTGTTCTCGGCTCCCAGTCTTCGTAAGGGACGACAGAGTTGGAGTATCGAAAGTTGGCGGGTGATTTGGCGAGGAGACCGTGAAGTGTATCTGGAGAGGCTTCTCGGTCTGTCCAAGCAAAGATGGACTGGTCGTCGGATTGCTTCATGATTTCTTCTTGTAGCCGAATAAACGCTCTGTCTCCTTCTCCGTATAGCATTGGCATGTTGACATTAAATAGTCCCATTAGGGAGTAAGCGACATCCTCGGGTCGTGTCGTCTGGCGTGAGGATGCCCAGGACATTCTCTTGGCGACGCTCGCAGACTGTATCGGACGATCGTTTATCAAGATGTCTTCGTCTATACCAGTGATTACTGATAGAGTTATGCTGAGGGTTTTCTTTTCGCCGATGCGAACCCAGTTCTCACCATAGAAGACGAGGTCCCTAGGTGCCACCAGCTCCTGTAGCGTCCAGCCTCTTGTGAACCACCGACTTCTGGCAAAAGGAGAGTCTAGCAGAGTCGTGTCGATATCTCCAGGACAGTCGGTTAGGTATGCATAGCATCTCTCGGCCTTTTGATACCATTCAAACATGGAGTTGATCGATTCTGATAGCTCAGCGCTGCTACGCTTGTCGATGCAACAATTGTCGGCCCAAGCATACTCGTAACCGTCGGCGATTGCTTGTCGACATGTATACTCAATCTTGTGATACGCACTCTTTTGTTGAGCATTATTCGCAATCACGTCTGCGTAGATGACCTCGTCGTCGCCCCACGTGTGAGACAAAATGGCGTAGGGAGGAATATTGTTGGGACTGAAGTCGACCATCTCCAAGCCCAAAGGGGAATCGACCGAGGCAACCTTGAGTAGACGCATGGTTGTTAGTTGACAGCTGGTATACTCCGTAAAGAACGACAAATAGCTTTTGACTCCGTAGTAGTAGGTATTATAACCGAGTCCTTGTTGCTTGGCAGAGTCGCATGCGTTTCAGGTGAGATGGTCCAGGACTCCAGCTGGGATGATGCCTTCGGTTGTGCCACATGATGAAAATGAGACAAGTTCAGTTGCCAATTAAATTCTGGAATTCATTTCCCCCTTGCCGTACCCAATGCCAATCAGAGCCCTGGAAAAGGGCTGCGCCGCATTTGGGGGTGACACTCGGAAGATTGGCTTGGCTGCTGCAGGGGGTGGGATCCCTTCACTGCAGTCGGGCGAGAAGTGTCTCATGTCCTATAAACCAGGTAGCCGTCGTTGTTAGACCTGTGCTTAAATAACTAGTTTGGTCTCTTGCGACGCTGCAAACCCACCTTACCTAGCCATTTATTATGATTGAAGATGGCCTCATCTGCAATAACCACGACGCCCTCTGGTGTTGCACCACCTAAAGAAATGCCTGAAAATCTCATTCAGACAGAGTACGCTCCACTGACCTGCCGCTTTAGGCTTGGCCGGCTAAATATTTCGCAGGACAAACACCGTCCCTGTGCCTGTACATCTCCCCGATAAGGCAGCACCAGGACCAGAAAATGAATTAAAGATCAACGACGTCCCAGCTCCTCAAATGGTGACACCTCTTAGCAGATTAGGAGAGACACCAGAATTCATCGATTGTCCATTCTGCAAAAGACGGGCCGAAACTACGATTTCGAAAGAAGGGAGTGATACCCAGTGGTAAGAAATGACTCACGAATATTGACGAGATGAAGTGACTAATAGCTGGTTAAAAAGTCTCCTTTCAGTCCTTTGTTGCTTAGTCTGTATCTGCTTTACTTGTCTTCCTCAACTTGCCGGATGGGCAGAAGATATTCACCACAGTTGTTCCAACTGTAAGAGGAGGGTTGCGACTAAGCGCCACAGCGGTACAACTCAAGTGTATGCTTCTGATCCGGCGGTTCAAGTGCCGAGCAACTATGCGCCAGTACAACCGATGGCGGTGCATCAAGTTTCTACGGAACAAAAGCTCTCATCATGATAGGATTGCCGAATGGATTGGGAATAGGGTAATTGATATGTTGATTGGGTTGAGTCAAGAGACCGTGTGCTATGGCCCTAAGAGAACTTTTCCACCAGCTTTTTCATCTCCTCGATCAAGCTGCGTAATTAATATAATTATTGAGTGTTTAGAGTAGCAACCGGAAGTGGACAAATACATACGTTCTCCTGAATTGCGGCTCCTCCGGGTAAAGAGCAGAGTCGTGGATAATTACACGACTAATACGTCAAGTCAGCAACAGCTAGGTGAACAGTTCAGTGTGGAAGAGATAGTACAGACGTGGAATAGAGGGCGTTTCTATCATCCCAGTCACCTTCAGGCTCGGATTTCGGGATGTGTTCGTGATAGCTTTTTAGACATTCTTGTGCCCACTTGATGCAGTCCTCATCATCCCCCACCAAGCGAAGGGTCGCAAGCTCGTCTGAGTTGCTGTCGTTAGTCGCGGGACATCAATAAGAAGAGAAAAGAGGTGATTCGGGGTTAGTAGAAGCAGGGTCAACGAGCAAGAAAAAGCCAAATGGAGATCGCTTACACTCATGATGGCCCCAAAACGCCGATGCGTCAAACATGAGCGGATTTCCAGAGTCGGCCTGTCTAGAGACATTCCCGAGCCACAAGTCACCGTGGAGAAGCACGGGCTTGATGCTTCTCCCGCCCGTCTCCAGAGGTCGAAGCAGTCTAGGGATGACCTTGTCAAAGAACGGGCCTGATAGCTGTTGTAGCTCCTCACTTGGTCCTCTCGCCTCCTCCTCAAGTTTCAGCATGTGCCGCATCCCTCTAGCATAGAATTCTTCCCATGTATCAGTCCAAGTGTTGTCTTGCCCAAGCGTCCCATTATATGTAGGCATGTGGAAGCCGAATTTGCCAGTAGGATTCATGTCGATGCTGAGCTTGTGGAGTTGAGAGACCGCGTGCGTGAAGATTGGGATCGAGGGGTTGCCTTTGTCAAGATCATGGAAAGAGAAGAGGATAAAGTAACCATCGGAGTCTTGGAGTTTCCCCCAAGTGATCGGTATCGGAGAGAAATCCGGAATCAACTTGTTAATCAACTTCATGGACTCGTACTCGCCTCGGAACATGGGACCAGCGTTAGGCCCCTTCCTCTGCTGTATACTTGATGAGGAGCTGTTAATGGCTGGCCAGGTGAAAGAAATACTTGCCTTGAGGAAATAGGAGAGTTGCGAACCCTGGATGTCGAGGTCGACCCGGGCTGTGGTATTCCAGTTGCTTCTGCCATTCCCCTCGCTGTTCTTGACGATGGCGCCCGGGGGAAACCCTAGGGGACTGGTAAGACATTGGTATCGGTTTAGAAAAAGGGATCTTACTTGATATGATGGCTTCATCCAGGTCAACAGGGCCCTCATGGACCTTAGCGTTATTTTGTACTTGCCAATAACCCTCAGACATGGGAAGAGATCGTCGTGAAAGACCACATAAAACTCATCAAGTCAGTAGAGATTCGGACTTGGTATAAAGTACCGACCCAAAACTGCCAAGACATCTCACATGTGTTGGCGGCGGCTGGAACAAAGAACTGGTCGGAGCGGGGATGGCACACCAGCATCCAATGACCGAGAAAAATGACACAACATGGTGTGTCCAAGATGGTTGGTTCCGAGTCTTTAGGTTTGAAGTATGGCTATAAAGCACGCTCCCTCCATCCCTCCATCCCAACTTCTTTGTTAAACCAAGACAAAATGGCTCTCGACGCAATCCCAAGGCCCACCAAGCAGGCGGATAAAGGACCAGTTACTGTGGATGACGCAGTGACTGAATGTAAGTAAAGCTTACCTCGATCTCTTGGAGCATTTATCTAACGTTCAGAAGATTTCCCTCCTGGGTCTAGGGTCAAGGACGCTCGTTCCTACGGTGGGAGCAACTGGACCGAACCCCACCGCGTTGACGTGGAGTTGTCCGACAAGACTCTACAGAGCTACTTTCTCAAGATAGGCACGGGAGATAATGGCTTAAGCATGCTCCGGGGTGAGTTTGAGGGCGCCAAGGTCATCCACAAGTATACACCCGGAGGCATCCCTCGACCCATCGCTTGGGGTACCTTCAAGTCTGACCCCAATACGCACTTTTACCTGTGTGAATTTGTCGACATGGGGAATGAACCTGAACTTCCAGACGTAGGAAAGTTCGCAACCATGCTCGCCGATCTCCACAGCAACAGCATGGCCGATGAGGACGCACCGGATGAGTTTGGGTTCCATGTTATGACGCACCAGGGGAGCATGTATCAAGAAATATCTTGGTGCAAGACCTGGGAAGAGATGTACACACGCCGCTTCCAGTCCTTTGTTGACCAAGAGAGAGTCTCGCAGGGCCCTAGCGAGGAGCTTGACGAGATTGTACCGCAGTTCATGAGCAAGGTCATCCCTCGGCTTCTACGCCCCCTTGGAACTCATGGCCGGAGCATAAAGCCAGTTGTGCTTCATGGGGACATATGGTATGGGAACTTGGCCAAGAACAGAGCCACTGGAGAACCCATCTACTTTGACCCTTCTGTTTTCTGGGGTCACCATGAGTGTATGTCCCTTCTCCAGTTTGACCATATTTTGTTCACGGCAACTTACGATCTGTAGTTGATCTTGGAACTATGCTTACCGAGCGCTACGGACTTGGCAGCAAGTGGATGGATGAGTACTCAGAGATCTTCAAGCCTTCGGAGCCGCGAGACGAGTTTGACGATCGCAACGATCTCTATTCCATGTAGGTCATATCTTGATCCTCTGTTACCCGTCTAATGGTTTGAACAGAAGCGGACACTTTTGTGCGTCTACGCTGTACCCCGAGATGAAGATGTACCGGGAGAAGTAAGGACTGCCACGCATATAAATTACCGATGACTAATTTCCGATTCAGGGCGATTGAAGAGATGAGGCGACTTCTCGACAAGTTCCCAAATGGGTATCAGGGTGAATGATGGAGATATCTAGTCCAAGGTCATGCCATGTCGAGCAGTCCTCCATCCCCTTCCATATCTTAGTTCAATCAAGTAGAAGAATCCCGCAATCAGACAGAAGCCACTCATAAGTGTGAAGGTCCATCCAAACCCCATTTGATCTATCATCTTTTCAAGAGCAGCCACCAGTGCGGCTGAGAGAATGCACCTAACAATGTTGGAAGATGCCTGAGCCGTGGCGGGAGCATCCTGATTGATGTCAACCAGTAGTGTGTTGTTGATCTAGACACAACCAATCAGCTGAATCCACTCACGGATTGAGTTACGTACGTTGAAACAAGTTTGAATAGAAAACCCCGCAACGAAGAGACAAGCTAGAGGCGTCGCAAGATGCTAATCGGGTCAACAATAGTAACCAACGTGCATGTGGCGTTCCTCACCGTGTGCTTAGCAACAAGCCACCCATATGCCAAGACAGAGACAAAGGAAGCAAAGGTGGGCAGAAATGCGCTCCGAATACGAGCTTCCTCGATCGGAAAGTGCAAGAGATCATCACCTGATACTTTGTTGATTGGTAGGCCGTGTGCCTTGGCTACCACTCGGTAGTCGTGGTCGATCCATTTGCTTGACACAAGGGTTGAAATGATGGCGCCGATGCCGAAGGGGAGGTAGATTAGTCCGGCTTGCCATTTGTTGAGATGGTAGATTTCCATGAATGTTGTAGCGAGAGACGCGTGTATGCAGCAGTAGACGGTATAGAGGAAGCTTCCGGGCATGATGCTCACGGCTACGTCCTTTCGTGATAGGATGCGTAGGCTCTTTATGGGGTTTGGTAACTTCCGAGACTTTCGAGGTAGGGAAGGAGACTTGCGACCGCGGTCGCCCTTCCAAGGCTTCATTATACGTGGCGCGACAGGTCGGTAGAGCCTTGCTGGTCGCGTGCCCCCATTGCCTATGTATGCCCGATGTGTTTCTGGGAGTGCCAGCATCATGGCCAAGAGACAGAAGCCGGAAGCGATGGTCAGGAACCAAAAGATCCATCTCCAACCAGGGCCAAAGGCAAAGGCGCCTCCCAGGACTGGGCCGAGACTTGGAGCGGTAGTTATCCTGAAGGCGTTAAAATTTGCACTCCTTCCAGCGAGGCAGGGCGCTTACCCGAATGACAGCGCCGAGACAAAGGCGCCCCTCTCGGCAGGCGTTGAGATGTCGGCAATTACCCCGTAAGCCACGGAAAACGTCCCTAATGCCGTGTTTAGTTGTGTCACAGGTAAGATAGAGGTGCTTTGCTTACCGGAAATCCCCGCACTCTGCAACATCCGAAGCAGCAGCAAAGCCACGGCTGAACGCTGAAGTGCTATGCCCACGTTGGCAGCCACATACAGCGAGAGAGTTATCGCATACAAAGGGCGCCTCCCAAACGTGTCTGCAGCATCTCCGACGACAGCCGGAGCGATGGCCGAGACGACGAGGTACGAAGTGACGGTGAGATCAATCATGCCAATCGACGCGCCAAGATCGTCGGCGATGACAGGAATGGCTGGGTAGTAGATGAAACTGCTGAGTGTCGAGAACCAGCCAGCGAGGGCAATCATGGCCACTATCCAGCGGCGTTCATTCTTGGTGAAGAGCGTGTAGGGGACAACTGATTCGGCCCCTGAAGTCGGGGAGTTCAGCACGGTAGCCATAGCGATGTTGGTTGCGAGGTCGTGTGATCTTTCGATGGAACCATGTCGCACTTGGCAGTGGTTTAATAGATAAATTGTCGTCGAGTTTTGCCTGTTGGTTGTCAGAGCGCCAAGTTATACACCAAGCCATCCGTGCTTCACAATGGAAGGCAAACACACCTTCTACTCAAACACACACAGGCACAGGCACAGGCGCGGGAAACAATCAGCCACACTTTTCCGCCATTTTCAGTTCTTATCTCTTATCTAAAGCCTTATCTTCCAAATGTTATCGATGTTGTGGCCGTGATATCCCGCCACATCCCTGACAGGCCCTGACGGCCCTCGACACTGCAAACGGCCGTCAACCACTGCCATGACATCACGCCCGCCTCTAGTAATATAGATCAAATGAACAAAGCACCCACTCAACAATCAAACATAGTCCGAATGGTGCAGCGGGATGAACGCTGGCTCTCCTGCGTCCTAGAGTTTCCCATCTCAAGTGCACGCGGAGGGTGCCCGTCCACTCCCAGAGTATCTCAGGTCGAGCAGTGGGCATGCCTTCGGACGGGGCCCCCTTTTTTTTTTTTTTTTTCGCAAGGGCATCGCAGAGAAGAACATGAGTGTCCTTTTAGGCTCTATCAGTGGGCGCATCCGTCCTGATGCTGTTTCACCAAACGCCCAACGCTGCACATTGTGAACACCATCTCAAGGGAGTGCTTCGCAGATCGTCCCCGGCACCAACAAGTGCAGTTCCCGACAGCTTTCAATTGCGGAAGCTAGAGCTTGAGGTGGATTCCACTTTGATATTTATCTCCCCACCGATTGAATGCAATATCGCGCCTTTGTTTGTCTCGGTCCTCGGCCAACACCGCCAACGAAGCCTCTGAGTCCTGGCGCGGCCTTGTTTAACGGTGGAACTTGGTCATCAATCATTGCCTAGGGAGCTACGGTCTCAATACCACACCTCGAAGCAATACTATCCGCTAATTTATCGCCACGTCGCAAAGTTCCCCCCATTTTAACCTACACATATCGCAAGGGCCCTATTCCGAGGCCAGCACGAGGCCATCAAGTTGACAAAAAGGACGATGTCGGCTTTTCCTCAATAGGATATATCTCCGATGATTTTCAAAGTCCTCTTCGCCCTTGGTTACTCCGTCCCTTTCTTCAGCTGTCTTTGCAAGGCAACCAACCCCTCATTACCCCTGCAGACAAAGGTTCCCTTCTACACACCCTCAACATTGATACAATCTTACTGGAAAACCAAGTCCCGGTGACACTGATGAAGAATAACGACTGGATAGGAGACTAGGAGACCTTTTTGCACGAGTAGCATGAAGCACATGCTGAAACTGGGCAAGGCGGACGGACAGCGCGACAACTACCGGCAGACCCTATATCATATATGATTGGGTACCCTAGGCAGAGGAGTCAGCTTTTGTACGACGGCCACTGAATACGCGGTCAATGTAACCCTCTATTCAAGCTCCGTAGCCCGTTTAAGTCGCGTTGTGGCGATCAGCCCCCTATTAAGCAGGCAGCCTATAGTTTCCCTTTGGCCCAGAGCCTGATGGCGTATACCATCCTTGTTGATGGAAGGCCTCATTTTACACACTCAGCCTCAGCGCCTCGGCGCTTAGAGACACGAAGCGCTTACGTGGGTAAATGTGAGGCGAATTGCAACAGCCACTGAACAGTCGCGGCCGCTCCTGGAAACGGGAAAACGACGCGACAAGAAAGCTGAAATAATGTCGTTTGAACATGACGAATCTGCTGCGTAAGGTATGAGAAGATATTGCATTAATAGGTGTATAGTTATGGCCACTTTATGCTGTAGTACTTGGTGTTGTTTGCTCAGATGTCCTTCCCCACAGTTCTTCATTATCCGTCTCCAATACTGTCGAAAAGAGCTCCATGGAGTATTCAGCAGTCTTCGTTGGTTTTGCCTAGTCGGAAGCTATCATATATTCACCATCCTGATATCATCGCCGGTCTACCAACATGTCTCTGAGCCTTGCATTCCTTCTGCTCTCATGCATCACGCATGTTGCAGCCAACTCCGGCGAAGATTTCTCCAACAACCTGGTCTCAGACCTGGCACCGTACGTGAAATCAGCCCCGACCCGTTTAATAGTACACTAACATCTTTAGGCTACTGGCACTCTTCGGCGAACGGGTTACGATGCAGTTCATGAGCCAATCCATGGGCTGGGCCGACAACATCATCCTCTCTATGGCTCCGCTCGGCATAATAACAATAATTGTCAGTGCCATCCGCGTTGGTGGTCCTTCATGGTTAAAGGCTCTCGTTGGGAGGGCCAGAGAGAACATCGCCGTCGCTGAAGCAGACTTGATGTCATCTACTTCCAACGAGGTCTGTGAACTATGGAACGGTCACCACGTGGTGAGGTGCATGGGGTCAGCTCCCATCTCAGAGTTCATCTGCCTGATGCCCACATCTGTCCATCGCAAGAACATCCAGGATGTCCGGGTCATCAGCTTAGATGAAGCGTTGGATAAGGGGTACATCAAAAAGATCAGTCAGTGATCCTATCTGGGTTGTTGCCAAGAAGTATGCTGACCTTTGTAGGGAAGAGTTTTACCGAACGCTGGAAACAAATACATGGATTCGCGAACGAGCACGACCACTCGAACCTCGAACAAGGCGAACCGAACTACTCATTGTCAGAGGTTATCATCATCCACAACCAGCGTGATGCCGCTCCCAATATTTCCCTCAACTGTCACGGTCAGATTTGTCGTGGGGAGCTGTACTTGGTCGCTATCCTTGCAACATTGTTACAAGCTGCTGTCCTGGTCTACTCAGGCTATGTCGCATGTCACATGAAATCACGGAAGAACGAAGACGTCATCGAGAAATACGCATTTCCATGCACTGTTCTCGGTACGTTTCTCCTGGTGATAGGGTTGTTGATATGTGCCCATGTCGTCGAGACAAGTACTGAGGAGGAAAGATACTGCCCGATGCAAGGAACAGAAGCCCGACTGGTTTGGCTGCAACAACCCAAGACTGTGAGTGACCAAGTCTTCAACTCATATGCCATATCCCCACGGCAGGCACGATCGATTATTACAATATCGAGTCGGAAGGAGAAGGCGAAGCTGGGTCAAGTAACTAGCAGTGCCAGCAGCCGAGACTCGGGAGACAACCCACCGGACAAGGATCGGCGGCTCAGTATAGCTCTGGGACCCAAAACATTTATTGGGACAACACTTGGCCTCACTGGATTCATTTTCCAGTTTGTCGGATTACGAGGGATGCATTGGTCAGTATCTGTCGCTCAACTGGGAGCAATCGTGATCATGGTGGCCATGAGAGCACTAGTTCGGCGAGGTCTGGCAAAGCCTCCAGTGGACAGGCTTCTCGATCCCGGCTTTGAGCTCGATTGGTTTTCATTGACCCAGGTAGACGGCGGCAAGAGCTGGCTCAAACCGTCTGAACCTGGTGCAGCGGAGGGCAAAGTTTCCGGTGACTGGAGAGTCATGACCGCTGGAAGCCCAGACATTTACTCACCGCTTCGAAGAGAGATTCAAGATCCTTGGCAGGAAAAAACAAGGCCCAGGTCCAAAGCGCATCAAGCCATGATTATCCGAAAGGAGTTGGGACAATGCGTGACTTGGCCTTCCGTTGCATCGGCGGAAGCCGTCGCCCTAGCCCGGTCCATTGAGATCACAATGAACGCCCTCCTTAGACACTCCCGGACTGACACATGGTCATGGTCCCTTGGAACAGACTATGCCGATGAGGATGGCGAGTCAGAAGTGCATTTCAGTTTACGACCGGGAGACCCCGGAAGCTTGGAATCACTCACCAAGGAGCTTGAGGCTACACTATCATTGTGGCTATTTTCTGTGAACGGGTATGAAAACGGCCAAGACCTAGGCAATAGAAGATATCGGTCTCTAGGGGCACCCCCTCAAACCAAAGAGTGTTTGCAGCAATCAAGCCTTCGGCTCTTGGGCAAATACGACAAGAGCCTCCATCGAGATCTCGACTGGTGGATGCCACATGATGCAACAGCACTATTGAGGATCCAAGAATATGATTGGAGGGGGACTCAAGAGAATCTCGAAAACGATGATACTCGAAGAGTTCTGAACATGCAAAGCCATAGGATCGTTGGCTGCGGTTCTAGAGCGAGCGGTCCTTTTGCGGCACTACATGGGAAAACTCTTTACCGGAGCTCACCACTACACAAACTGGATTTCGGTTCCCATGGAGAGGAGGCTACGGCAATCCCAGGAGCAGAAGATTCACCAAGGACATACCTAGCTGCAGAGTCGTCTGTACCTCTGACGCAGCTTTATGCCCAAGAGATGTTTGCAGCTTTAATGTGGTCTGTGGCCAAAGCAATGCCGAGCTGCATTCCAGGTTGTCCCGACTTTCTGAACGCCGAAGAAAGCAAAAGGACTGACTGGAAGTCTTTCAAATTTCACCATGAAGACCTCTCAAGAATGGTCCAGGATATTTCCAACACGGGCTTGGGGAGTCTGGACCAGATCTATCTCTGTGTTATTCCCCCATTGAGTGCGGAACAAAAACTCCCAGAGACGACCAAGGTCATTGACCTGACTCTGAAGCAAGCCAAACCAGCCATGGAGAAGCAAGACTGGATGAGAGCTAGCAGACCGCTTCTGTGGCTGTTCGAAGCAGCTCAGACTTTCCCCAAGGATAGCGCGATCAGTGTAAGGATGGTAGCTGCACTATTAGAATATGTCGGCATGATGGCAGATGCGATTGATCTGAGAAAACCCAACGATGTTCCGAGTGAGCCAGACGACGGAAGTGGAATGGAGGACGCTTTGGTGAACGCGAAGACGACAATAGAGGACAAGATTACACAATGGCTTGGGCCTAGGGACGATCCCGAGACCAGGTCAATTCTGTCATGTCTGCGGACATTGTACGAAGAACAAGGTCGGGAGTGGCCATGGGACTCCCTGGAAGAGTTTGGGACGGCCACACCGGAGACACCCACGGAATATCCCCAGGCATTTGGGCTCAGCGTGTTGCACCGTCTCTATCAAAAGCCCAGTGGAAACTTTTCCAAAGAGATCAGGGCAGCGCTGAAACAAGGGCAGAGCATAGATCAGCAGGACGTGTTCCGCTGGACACCACTCCATTACTGCGCAGCAAAGGGTAATGCTGAAGCCTGCAAGCGACTACTTCGGTATGAAGCCGATTTGAACGCCCAAGATCTCGTCGACTGGACGCCTCTGCATCTTGCCGCCGCAAACGGGCATGAAGACGTTGTCGATGTCATCGTTAAAAAGGGAGCCTGGATCGAGGCTCGAAGCTGGAGAGGGGAGACACCACTCCATCTGGCAGTCGAACGGGGTCATCGAGCTGTTGCAGGATACCTTGCCACGAACAAGGCCAAGGTGGATGACAAGGACTTTCTAGATCAGAGTGATGCACCGCGAAGCCCCACGAGCCAGCACCAAGGTTTCGAGAACCTACCATTCAGCGGACGGACCATGACAACTAAACGGGATAACTTGGATAGTGGCAGAGGCTTAGGAGCAGAGGGTTCTGAGGATACATTAAAGCGTAGCTCATACGGAGGTTAGCCACGGGAATGATAGTGTAATTCTATAGGGTGCGCCTCAAGGTCAGTTCAATTGCTCGCGACGGGTTGTGAACACGAATTCTGGTCCCGGATCCAGTCCTTCGTTCGAGGGCTGGGCCGTGGAAAATTCTAATAAGCAGAGTCGCAAAATGGCAGTTCCTCCAAGGAACGTGTAATGGGAGGCGTTGTAATAGTGACCACCTGTGTTACACAGCGTTTGTCTTTTTTCCTGTTTTGCCCCTTGATCAACTACCCAAGACTTGCTCAGCTGAGAACAACGACATTTTCAACCTTTTGAACCCTTTCATGTCTTTGTTTAATTGATACTGGCTATTCCTTTACCACAGAGATCTCCCTAGCATATAATTTCTCGTCTATTATGGATCCCCTAGCCCCCTAGCTTTAACACTATCTTGGGTTTCATTATGTCACAACAACTCCATTCTGAACACAGCAAGCAGGAGAACCATTCTCCTCAAATCATGAATTCAACCTCAAAGTACGCCTTGTGTTGCCTTGTTGGGGCTGAGCAGCTGCACGATCCCTGTTCAAGTGGCGGCCTTGGCTCATCAGCCTCACCAGGCTGTGTTGTTCGCCCTCTACCCTCCGCAGCCCAACGGAAAAATTAGACCCCTCTTCCATTTGTTTTCCTGTCTTCCCATTGTTTTCCTCTCTCAAAATTGTGTCACCCTCACATCAATCCATCATGGACCCCATAACCGCCCTCCAGACGGCATCCGCCATCATCGGTATCGTCGACTTTGGCACTCGCCTCCTTTCTAACACCTACGAGATTTACCAGTCGGCGTCTGGTCACACTGCACGCGACGTGAGGCTATCGACCCTGTCAGAGGAGCTGAACGGCCTCGGAAAGCAACTTCAAGATCGCTTTCAAGCAGCGCCCAGTGCGACTTCTTCATCGGACAGGACTCTACAGAACCTCTCGGTGCGATGCGTCGAAGCTAGCGACAAGCTGCATTCAGCCATTCGAGATTTACAAGCGAGTCGGTCTGGAAATGGCAGAATCAGCACAGCCGCCAACAGTTTCGCATCTGCCCTCAAGGCAGTGTGGAAGAAGGGCGAAATTGAATCTTTGAGGGAGGAATTGACAGAGATTCGTTCTCAAATCACCTTCGCAGCTATTATTTCCGTCTTGTAAGATTTTGATCCACAATTCGAGCGTCAACCTAATATGATCATAGGTCGGAGTCGAAACAGGATGGCCAGCGACACATGGAGTTGAAGGACCGACTAGATCAGATCACCGAGAAACTCGACAGCCGCGACAATACCACTCACCAGTTCGCCAAGGAACTCGCACAAATGACAGCGCGGGATAACCCAGGCGGCCTCAACCGTATGCATGGCGATCTCGTTGATATCCTCTGGGGGATAGACTGGAAGTCATGGGCAGCCAACCACGAGGGAAACTTATTCATGGACTCCCAGTCACCCCCCCACAGCCATGTCGCTAGCATCCCCATACGAATGAAGATATTGGGAAGTCTCTGGTTTAGGGAGCTCAACTCTAGAAAGGAGGCCATTCCTGAAGCATATGCCAACACCTGCAGCTGGATCTTTCGGCATCCAGATACGAACGAGAATGGCGAGGAGCTGATGTGGTCGAGCTTCCCTGCATGGCTGAAGCAAAAAGATCAAGAAATATACTGGATAACTGGAAAGCCCGGTTCTGGCAAGTCCACATTGATGAAGTATATCATCGAGAATCCAAGGCTGCAAACCTTTCTTCAAGGGTACGCTGGTGATCTCCCCTGCTTGCATGCCGGCTTCTTCTTCTGGAACCCAGGCTCAGAGATGGAAACGTCCCGAAAAGGTCTCCTTCGGACACTTCTTCACCAGTGTTTGCAAGCCAGACCAGAACTCATCCCAGCTGTGGCACCCCGGCGATGGGCACTGTACAATTTACTGGGAGACGAAACCGTTGCTCCAGGATGGGATTGGACGGAGTTGAAGGAGTGTTTTGACAATCTCTGCTCGTTCCATGGAAAGAACTTTCGACTGGCCTTATTCATTGATGGCCTCGACGAGTTCAAAGAGTGTGAGAAATCCCCCGATCTTCTAATCAACTGGATACATGATACGGCAACAAACTACGGCATAAAGATCTGTGTCTCAAGTCGCCCCTGGAGCGTGTTTTCGGATGCATTTAGGAGAGGCCCCTCTCTAACAATGCAGAGCCTCACGAGAAGGGATATTGAACACTTTGTCCGCACAGAGTTCGAAAAAAGCATCGCGTTCCAAGAGCTTCGGGGAGTCTTTTACAACGAGACAACCTGGATAACCAGAGAGATCATTGAAAAGGCACAGGGCGTGTTCCTCTGGGTTAACCTCGTTGTCCGCAATCTCATCTTGACCCTAACTGACAATCCATCCTTAGCTCACCTGAAACGAAAGCTCGCCGAGATCCCCAGTGACATCATGGGGATGTACAATGCGATATGGCTATCTATCCCACCCGAAAGACAGTGTCGGTCCTCCAAGATCTTACAGATCTGTGCCGATTCATGGAAGCCCTGTACTGCAGAGGTCATGTGGCTTGCCACCGAGGACAATCCTGACACACAAGCCGCCGCCAGTCCGGGGATACAGAGTCTCATGAAACGAGTTCTCGACGGTCATACAAGAGGCATATGCGAGCTAGCATATGGCCATGTGCGATTCCTTCACCGCTCAGCAGCAGATTGGATCAAAGACGATTCAATGAGAGTCGAAATTTGCTCTAAAGCACCGCCCGATTTTGAGCCAAGCCTTAACTGGCTAGAAGCCTGCTTTCAGTACCACGAAGTAATGAAGGCGCACAATTTTCACACAGAGCGCGACCTAGGGTTTGAAATAGTCCGGACCCTGTTCATAAACATCCCCAAACTCTATCGCACTGCTACCGTAGACCGGATAAGTCAGCTCAGCGTCCGGCTGATTCACGCCATCGACAACGTCAATAGGCTGGGATACGACATTTACAATCGGGGCCGAGTCGAGAATTATAGGGCCCGGGAGGGGACGGCTTCGTCAAAAGATTCGATACTGGAGGGAAAGTCAGAGGGATGGTCAACCAGGCATTGGATAGCGCGGAACACCGAAACTAGGTATTTCGACGCCGAAAACTGCTTCGTCGGATGCGCAGCCAGCGCCGGCTTCGACGCCTACGTCAAAAAGAAGGTACAGGACGACCCCTCCCTTCTCGTCCCAAAGAAGGGCAGAATCTCCATCCTAGAGAGCGCCATATGCATAGAGGCCACTGATGGTGGACGTCAGTTCTTCTCGTATACCCTGAGCAGTCACTTCTTCTCGTCTGGCCTGAGCAGGCTGAGCTTCAACGATCGCACCTACTGGAAGGGTAAACTCGAGATTATCCGGTTCATCCTACAAACGAGTCCACACCGGTACGAAACGGCCCGCGGCGAGTCGATGTTTGAGGTTCTATCTAGTCCTGATTGGCCACATGAGAGTCCAGAGGTGGCAAAGTGGCGTAAGGAGGTGCTTGAACTGCTACAAGAATTTGGGTACGCGCCCTCCACATCTTCGAGGGGTGAAGAAAATCAAGGAAAGGCCACTGGCCGATACAAAAAGAGCAGTCACAAGACGGCTGGCCTCCTCAGAGGGGTCAAGAATGAACTTGGGGTCTATTTTGGCAAATTTGGAACATCAAGGCGGAAGGGAGATAATAATTAGAACGCGGACGGATTAATCTTTTCCATCCATTGTTGTGAAAGCGCCGCGCAGCTCATAAAATGCAACTCCTCAGTTAAAATTGTCCAAGGTCAGTGCCCGACTATGCATTCTGATAATTCTATTTTGGAACTTGATTCTGGATAAGCCGCGCTGTTAAAGGAAACTTATTGAATATAATAAACTACTATGCCAACAGCAAAAGTGAAGGATACCTGTTGAAAGGTACTGAGGCAAACTGGGTCTTATTGCTGCACGATAAAGCTCTATTGTTGAATACCTACGAGTTGACAAGTGTGGAACTGTTACTGGGATATGTCGTAGATATTATTGGACGGTTCGGCGGCTAATGGAACAAAGGGGAGAGGCGAGCCCAGCCTTGGTCGGACCCTATGATGGGCCGCCTCGTGCAGCCATGAAGCCATCATCAAGCTTACACGGATGTTTCGGAAGCTCTTACTTGGGCTATGGTTGCACCTGCTTTGTGCCTATCTTGTTTAGTTGAGCATACCTTTGGCCTCCTAGCATTTGTGGACGTTTCCGTCCCTCTAGACTCATGATGCCAAGGACGCGCTGTGAAACCAACGCAGTTACCAGATGAAGCCTAGCTGTTGGCACTGCCACAGCAGGTCCCGTTTTTCAATGAAAAATAATACCGATCCTTAGAGACCATGCCGGTTTGGTAAGCTGGTTCCCACCCGCATTGTTTCAGGTGTAGGAAACTAACAACCAACATGCATATTTGCGCAAGACAAACCAACAAACTCGTTTTAATATAGCAAACTGTAGGCCTTGTTGGTGTTGGCCATCTGATGAAACTGCATCCTGTGGCTATGTCACAAAGGACCTCGCTTGCAAAATAGGAATGGCGGCGCGGCGGTATATCCAAAGTAGGATCGCGTACGACACTGACTTTAAACCTGGGAGTTGGCATCTTCATATTAAGGTCCGTCACGTTCATTTAGTTGCCTGCAATTACTTCACCTTGTTTCATTCCATTCATCTACTTTCAATCTCATTGTTTATCTGCAGTCTCACCCTCTACCGCGATTTCATTGCTTTGTACTCTTTGGTTCTCCTCCACTGTATTCACTCTCAGATTTCACCTTCACTCTCCTAGTCAATCTTCACTCATAGTATCTGCGTTCATTTATTCTCTGCATATTCTCATCCTTGATCATCCACTTCTCCATCTCATCAACACAACAACTTCTACATCTCATCAACAGAATGGCATCTCCTATCCTTAAACGCCCGGCTCTGGGGCAAGTTGCCACGCTGGGAAGTCTCTATGATGCTCGCAGCGACAACTTCCTCCCATTGTCCCTGTTCGACGAACCACTTCCTCCCGATGCTGTGGTGAACACCCAACACGAACCAGTCGACATCAAAGTCATCAACGGGGACACCTTCGCAGAGAAGTTTGATGCCTTTGAAATCGATGGCGAACTAGGTGTCAGCATCCTAGCCGGACTTGCCACGGTCGAGGGATCCGGTCTGTACCTGTTCGACAAACGCGACACGAACCATGCTGTGCAGTCTTCTTTCCTCTACGATGTCACGACTGTAGGAGAAGAGCTTAACATCACTGCTCGTGGCATTAAAGAACGAGTCACGCCCAGCGCTTTGGACACTGGTGTCGCTACTCACGTTGTGACTGGTGTTCGCTGGGGTGCGCGCTACGTGTTCATTGCCAAGCAACAACTTGATCCATCTGAAGATAGAAGCCAGGTTTCTAGCAACCTAGAGGCTCAGATATCTTTGCTCAAGACAGCTGGACTGTCGCGAGTTGAAGATGCGACCCATAGTCAACCTGGAAATTCTACCGAAATAACCGTATTCGGAGACAACCTCGCCAACGCTCCCTCGCTGATCGACTTTGCCGAAGCCCAGAACTTCATCGAGAACATACCTGGCAATATCGCCAGAGCTTGTGATAGAAAGGGCCAACCACTGGTCTACACTCTTATGCCACTCTCTTTGCTCGCCGCGCTTCGGATACTGGACATCAAGGCCGACCTTGCCTACCGTCAGCTGGGTGCTGACTGCGTCCAAAGATGTGTGCAGCTATTTGACGATATCCGAGACGCAATCCAACGACTCAGTGACTATTTCGATCGACTGCAAACTAATCAAGCCTGTGTTCCGCCTGAACATATTGATGCCATTGCGGAACGTCTCACGAGGATCAAAACTCTGGAAGCCATACCAGAAACTCACTTCGCGAGCTTGGTTAAGGATGTTCGAAGCGGCAAGGCGAATGAGCAGCAACTTTGGACCCGACTCACAGACTTCATTGGAGACGACTCGCCTGAAAACATTCTGTCTAACATGGCCTACCAAGACAAGATGGATTTTCAAGATCTCCTCAGAAATGAGGGTGCACACCTCGTCGGCTACACGGGGCCGTCGGTATCCGCCTTGTTGCACGGAAATCAACATGACGACGCTTTTGTCTTTTACTTCAACGAACATGTCCGTCATAATTCCGACGTGTGGGAAGAGAATCTTGCAGCATTTCTGGACATACTTGGAGATCAGTCTCATCACAAACTCGCCATCGCTGTCGACCAAGACGCGGTTGACCACGATGCTCACGGTGCTTTCCTGGAGAGGCCCTACATCTCACACTTACGCAGAGGGCGCGTCATCAGCGAGGACATTGTAGAGACACGCAAGGTCTTGGCCGCCAACTGTGTGATGCGCGTCGCTGACAACGCAGTGGATCGGTCTATGAACAGCAAACCTCTCGACAGAAGAGCCGTCAAGATTCCCTGTCCACACCCCGGCTGTGACCAGAAGCTGCAATGCAACTGGATCTGTGGCTCTTGCCAGTCAACAGTCGAATACGGTGTCATGGATGACTTGCTGTACTGCGATTGCGGAGCGAGCCCTTACCACAAGTGGGAGTTTCAGTGCAACGACCCGAAACACGGCTCAGACTGGGAAAGGTATAACCGTTTGGAGCTTCTTCGGAAGCTCAAGGCTCTAGAGCCGTTTGAAGATCTCAACGTCTTGATCCTAGGCGAGACAGGAGTTGGGAAATCGACATGGATCAACGCTTTCATCAACTATCTCTCGTATGAATCAATCGACGACGCGTTAGCCGCTGAGGACCTCAAATGTGTCATTCCTTGCTCCTTTCAGACACAAACTGCCGTTGACGGCAAATTTGTCGAAACAGAGATCAAGATTGGCTCGAGTCAGTCAGAGAAGGATGGTTCTGGAGGTCAATCAGCCACGCAGTCGACCGAGGTGTATACTGTCAATATCGGCAAGACGCGCGTCCGTCTTATTGACACGCCTGGGATTGGAGATACTCGTGGTGTTGATCAGGACAATTCCAACATGAACGACATCTTGACGGTTTTGAGGACTTACAATAACCTTCATGGAGTTCTCATCCTCTTGAAACCCAATGCCGCTCGATTGACCGTCATGTTCAGATTCTGCATCAAACAGCTTTTGACACATCTTCATCGCAACGCTGCCAACAACATTGTGTTCGGATTCACAAACACCCGTGGCTCCAATTACAGGCCTGGCGATACCTTCAAACCATTGAATGCCCTCCTATCCGAGTACGAAGAAGTCAACATGGGTTTGTTCGAGAACAATGTGTACTGCTTCGACTCGGAAAGCTTCCGATACCTTGCTGCCAAAAAGAAGGGTATTGACCTTGGCCACTTGGAAGAAAACCGTCGAAGCTGGGAATACTCGGTCGGAGAGTGCGAGAGGCTCGTTAAGCACTGCCAGGGCATCACTCCTCATCAAGTGCGCAGTACCATCAACCTCAATGAAACTCGAAACACTATTCATCGACTCACGGAGCCGATGACCTTTATTGCTGAGAAGATCAGATTGAGCATCGACGTGAATGATGATGCCATCAAGGAGCTTCGAGACTTTGAACTCACGCGGCAACAACTTCAGCAGCGCCTCTTTGTCCAAAAGGAGACTCTTAGGTCGGAGAAGGTGGACAACCCACAGACAGTCTGCACACACGACAATTGTGTCGAGATCCGCACCGATTTCGAAGGCAGAACAGACACTGAGGCCACGACAATCTACAAGACGGTCTGTCACGATCGCTGCTGGTTGACGAGCGTCGATCGCAACAAAAAAGGTCATCCTGAACTGCAGGGATGCGCGGCGATGGATCCAGCTGGCATGTGCAATGGGTGTGGTCACAGTTGGATGGACCATATGCACATCTACTACAAGTATGTGCCAACGACTTATGAGCACCGAGATGCTGCGACAGATAGAGATCTGACCAAGAACGCCGACAACATTCAACTCAGGGAGGAAGCAATCCGGATGAAGAAGGAAGCCATTGAGGAGTTCAAGCTTGAACACCGACAAGTCCAGGAAGCGGCCATCCAGTTTGGCTTCTTCCTTAAGAGACACGCCATCACACCCTACAACGACGCTACGATCGAGTACGTCGACATGCTCATCGACCAAGAGAGACAGAAGATGAAGGTCGGTGGGTCAAACCAGCGTCATAAGAAACTTGAGAAGGATAAAGCGGAGTATCTTCAAAGGGTAGATGTACTTGAGAAGGCCATGAAGCAGGGCGACGAGTCCAAGCTCCTGGACGATACGGGTGTTGCGCAGCTGGTTGAGAGCCTATATGGCCTACCTCATTTCGGAGACGATCTCCGAAACATTGTCACTATCCAGGAGAGGGCAGCTGACTCTACACATCGAGAACGGTCTTGCAATGTTGCAGGAGGGGCGCACTTCCGTCGTCAACGAGAGAGAAAGCAGTCTCGGACGGCAGAACGACGCAATTCAGATCTTGGGGAGGGACCGTCGGCTCCGATGAACAGCATCCCTTCTTATGAACCTATCCCAGGATCGTTTCCTAGAGAACCTACTGGAGGTACTGTCAGAGCCAAGGTTCATGCCCGTCCTGTAGCACCGCGTGAACCACCTTCGAGGCGGGGACTCTGGGGAGCTATCACAAGATTCGTTTCGGGTTTATGAAGGCGAGAGGGAAATACTCGCTTAAGGCATCACCCGCTTCACCTTGGCATCTCTAATACGAGGAGGGGATTTACGGCGATCTGAACATGATTATTGTCTGTGCAGTCATCGATATTCAAGTATTTTGTTTAGACATGTTCTGGCATCGGAGACTGAGCGGCTAGTTAAGCTAAAGGGTCACTGTTGTGTTTTTTTATTCTAACTTACGTATAATCTTGCTGATACACGGCGAATCTCATCAGAGTGGTTGGAGTCTGTAGGGTAGGGGTTGTCACAAGTGACATTCAGGAATGGATTCGGAGTTGACGGCGTTTTTGTTTTCTAGATAGGCTATAGTAAGACCTTCTGTTTTGTAGACGAGATAAATAAAGGCAAACTTGCTCCTTAGAGTAAACAGCTCTGGTGTGAGGTCACTGCCTAGTTAACTTCTAGAATGCGACACAAAGGGTCGTATAATTTCATTACCGCAATGGTGCATTTATAAGAGACTACCTACTACGACTAAGATCTTTATTCTTGGAACGAGAGATAAAAAGACTGCATTTAACATCCACGCATTAAATCAAATGAAAACAACCCATAGCAGCTGTCTTCTGCTATCTGCCATAATCGAAATGATCCTCTCGTTCATCTATCCAACATTTTCTTTTTAAAAAAAAAAACCAGAAACAATCATCAGCGAGGAGATACCGAGATCATAGGAAGAGTCATGAGTAAAAAAGCTGAAAAAATAAATAAATAAAAAAACCTAGCCCAACGGTCAGTATGACATAAGGCTTCAACATATTTAAGCCACTCACAGACACTGACTAGAATCATAACCCTGATCAGTACAGCTCCAGACTGGGGCGCCTCTGCAATGGCCTGGATGCACCAGGAAGCAGTAGGCTTTTGACCCTCCTAAGATTGCGGTTCCCTTTAGTCACATCCTGGTTCCCATCGGTGACTTTGGGTGGGAGATGCCCGCTTCCAAGGAGCTTCAGGCGATCTTCCAGATTGACAATCGTCTTCTTCCTCTCCTCCTGTTCTTCTGTGGCATCCCTGTCTAAATTATCGAGACCGCCTTCCCCCAGTTGATCGTTTGCATCTCTGGCCCTCGTCAAGTGGTCGTAGGCTTGATGGACGAACGATGCTTGCAAGTTGGAGGCAGCAGAAAGTTCCCGCAAAAGTTCTGCGTCCTCCGTAAACTTCGTTGCAAAAGAAGACTCTCGTGAAAATATATTGTAGAGGTTAGGATACACCGAGTTCTTCCAGGCTTCATTGGCGGAAAGAAGGAGAACTCTTCGCTGAGTGAATCTTCGTCGGTAGAGGAAAACCGTGCTCGCCAGTATGAGCCCCTTTGAGAAATGCCAAGAAAAATCGGCAAGGTAACGAGAAGCAGCATCGTTCAGCACCACCTCTGCCGCGGTAAGATCTCCAACCTCGGCGTAGTGCTTTCCTAGGTCTCCATACCAGTAATATGCTTGTCTCAAACCGTCATGTTGGCTGAGTCTTGTGTCAATGCACTTGAGGCAACAAAGTGTCCAGTTCTGGCGGAAATCCGGAACACTATGGATTTTCAAGCCCCTTGCACGGGTTTCCCACCATTCTACTTCCATTGCAGGATCCATCGGGCCTTTTATCTTGCGCAATTGCATGAAGCATGGCTTCAACAGCGAGAAGCAGTGTAGGAGGCGTTGGTAGTCCAGTTCGATAGATCCCAGTCGCCCGAGCTTCTCCACCAGGGGCCCAATGTTCTGAAAGTCTTGTGTTTTTCTATCGTCATGGAAGCATTTCCGAAGTTGCAAGAACTTTAAAACTGTCAACTCGGATCGCTCGTATTCGCCGAGAAGAGCAAGATGGGTCGCTAGGCCGGGAAGTTTGTCGATGTCCTCAGTGTATAGTGGATGCCGTTCATCAGTTGGTAATGAAATGGCACCATCTGCTGCCTTGCAGGTCCAGGACCGGGCCTCCTCTATGTCCCCTTGCATAGCGAGCAACTGCCCGAGACAGGACTGAGTTCGACGTTGCATAAACATTTGCTTTTTTTTATCCCGACCTGAAGGCTCCAGCAAATCCAACATCTTCAAACTTGCAGCGACGCATTTTTGGGTGTCGTTTAAGAGGTAGAAAGCATCCCGTTGGACCTCTAGTGCATCCAGATACTGCGTGTGTCTCGACCCCTCCTCACCTAGGGCCACAGCTTCGCCCGCCCACGACTCCGCCTCGGTGTAGTTTCCCTTGTAAAGGTAATGCCATGCAATTTCGTATAGGGAATCGATCCTCAACTGCATTCCACTCGTTGTGTTACGGAGAAAGTACTCCCACATGCGATTGCCAGTTTTCTTGCGCTCCTTGCCAACAAAATCCCTCAGACGACATGCCGTCTCCTTGGCAACTTCCTTGCCCTGCTCTATCAATGAAAGCGTTAAGTCAACAAGCGCCCGCGACTTATAGTACTGGACCTGCGGCTGTGGGGGAAGCTGATCGAGTATACCGAGTGCTTGCCACAGAGTGTCCTCAAGGTCACCCCACTTGCCGTCTTGAAGGTACGTCGCAAATTCAATGTCTAGGAGACTTGCGGCTTCAAAGAAATTTCCTTTGCCCCTCGATTTTCTCAAAGAAACGGTTGCTAATCTCTGGGCCATAGGCCAATCGTCCCGACTAGCTGCAAGTGCCTCAGCGAGGAAGATCATAGGGACTGGAAGCGAATCCATTGAAAGAGCCATGAGGTCTGTAGCCGTTTCCCTGAAGCCTCCCAGAGCGATTGAAACGGCTTGGACCTTCTGGGAGATTTTTTGCATACCGAGATTCGGTGACTGGGCTAGATAGTCAGGCAAAGCACGGAAAGGTGTCTCTCGCATCCCCGACACGAGCTTGCCAGACCTGCTCAAGCCTGCCAGAGGTTGGAGATCTCTCTTCTGGAGGAGACCCATGGGGAAGAGTAAGGATAACGCTCTCCATGACTCGTAACGGCTGTCAGCAGGACCGAATTGGAGCCTCCGATGCTCTAACTCGTTTTGGTACGCATGAATGAATGGCGAAGTTGGTAAATCGATGCCGGCGTCCAGCAGCTCGAACCAGTACAAAAGCTCGCCCATCTCGCCATCCTGCAGCCTATTCTGAACAATGAAAGTTCCATACTCAACAAGGAGGCATGCCTGTCTTGTCCCTGCAAACTGAGAGACATAGGGGTTTACCCAGCTTCCACGTCCGAGATCTACAGCCTTTGCGAAATGATAAGGGAGGAATTTTGTGGAGTAGAGGAAGAAAAGGTATTTAGAAGGCAGGTCTCGGGCTCCATGGTCTGTAAGCGGATATCCCCAGTCAAGTGTGCCCATGTACCCAAGGCAGGCAGTGCACATAGATTGCTGAGCGTCCCCAGGATCAACTCGGAAGAATTCAATGTCTGAGTCTTCATCTCTCCATTCTTCAGCCGGACGGGTCAGGAAATCTGCCGCAGAAGTGTGGACAAGATGATAGCGGCCTTCGGTGACACGGAGAAAATCACCGCAAGAATCAGTGATGCCCTCCACAGCTATCAAGTCATCCTCGATTTTTCCGCTCGTATTCTCCTGTGCAGCGTACGCATAGCAAAGCTCCTGAGCCGTGAGAGGCTCAGCGCATGCGAGGATGGTAGATAAAATGCGGTGAGCACGCTTCATCGAGACTGAGGGCTTTGTCAAAGTGCCCCCGGTTCGGTCCATCAACTGTTGGAATAGGCGGTAGTACTCGCGGTCGAGGTCACGAGGCACCTGGCTCAGGGTCTTCTTGATTTCCGGGATACTGTAGCATCTTCGCAGCTCCTTAAAGACAAAGGTCGCCCAGAGAAACATGATTTGTGATTTGGCTTCGAGCGTCGTCCGAACAAATTCCTCAACCTCGGCATTTTGTATAGTGAGGGCATCCTGCAACTCGACTGAGATGAATCTTCGCATATCGTGCTGTATCAAGCTTTCCGTGACTTCGATGGTTGGCGGTGATTCTTTCAGGAGTGTGCGCATAGTGGGTTCACGTCCAGACACTAGGAGATGAATCTTCGGGTGTTGTTCCACAAGAGCGAAGATGGCTTGCAAGCACCTGTCCCTTCGACTGGTCCAATTATCGGTGGATTCGTCGATACCGTCGATGATGCAGTAGATGTCAGACTGGATGAGACGTAATGCTTTGTGAATGACATCCAGGACATTGTGCTCATTGAGACTGGGTTCTGTAACCAATGGCGTTGACAGTTGCTGAACCTGGACGTCTGGAAGGTGACTCAAAAGCTGCCACAGAATCGTGCGTAAGAGATCCAGTAGCTTCCGCTGGGTTTCGCTGCCAGCCCAAAAGGAGAAGTGCAAGGCAATTTCTCCTCTATCCTTCAACCTTTCGGCAACGGACTTGACTAAGACAGATTTACCACATCCTTTGATACCGTAAAGGCACAGAATGCGGTCAAGGTGATCGGTCGAAATTGAGGGTGATTTGCTGACCCACGGGATAAATACAGCGTGCGACCAGACCCATTCGCAGGTTTGGTCAAGCTTTCTGGGTATAAAGCTGTCGTTGGATGGTCTGAGAAGGGTGCGTAGTTTCAGCCTCAAATCAGAATATGAGACTTCCAGTAGCTCTAGACGGAATTAGAACTGTGGTAAACCTTCCATTGGATAATTTAATGACTTGGGTACTCACCTCTAGCTTGCCTGTCATGATGATGGGCAAGAATCAACGTCAGGGACATTTTAGCCTGGTTGAGACGGGTAAGCGACTCCTTGAGAGTCTTTTCGAGACTGGTTGTCAAGAAAACCGCCTTTTGAAAGAATCGTACGGGGTCCTTGGTGATCTTCGAAGATTGCAGTTTGTCCTTGATGGAGGAGAGCTCAGACCGCAACTGGGCTAGAGCAGGGGAGAGCCTTTGCAACTGAGATTGGCCAAGGGGATTCTGTCGCCATCTCCTTTGAAGGTCCTTGAGGGTTTCTTCGAGGTCTTTCAGCTCCAGAAGCAAGTTTTCTGTCGCTTTCGTGGCAGCCTTTCCCTTGGCCAGCCCTCGAACCGCCGTGGTCAGGCCTTGAACGATTTCGATGAGGCCGGGAATGGCCGCGACCACGCCAACTACTTCCATTGTAGATACGGTCGCCGCCAAGCTTCAGAAAGGGCAGCTCCAAGTCAAGTGGGAATCCTCAACATAAATGCGGTTGATTTGGGAAGAAGATAATATTTGAGTCGGGTTGAAAACGGTAGACAGTGCGGGGCTTTCATCTTGCAGATGGCCACGGCCACAGAGCCAGTGTGATACAAAATGATAGGCCATTAGGCCACCCAAAAGATTGGACGACAGCCTGATTCTGCCCAGATGCCTCCAGCCGCTGGTTCTATTTTTAGCTTGGCGCTTAAGGCTCTCAGCAGGGCTTACTAATGTCGGAGTTTTGCCTTAGGTATCAATTATTTCTCGCGGCCTCATGATGAGAGTCCATCGTGTTTAAAATTAAAATGTGTCCTTTGTTATAGTTGAAGCCCGGGATAACTGGACAAGAAAATCGATTTCGTCAACATGTTAAGGAGTACTGCAAGCAAGACACCAATTCGACGATCTGAGGTTAGGAATGGCTAGAGAGAGGCTGGATACGTCACGTGCAAGAGTTCAACGAAAGACAGCAACTTTGATATTCAAGATCCTTGTATTGAATGTTTTGTCCTGGCGCCTACACCGGGTCTGTCCAATCATGACTCAATATCTAAACTCCAAGATCAGTCAGCTTGACAACACTAAGGCTGACCTGGTTAGTGCTGCTAGGGGGAAGTCTTCCTCCTCCAATAATGAGCAAGTAGTTATCATCTTCCTTAAAAGTCATCAAACTCCTCGTGTACGCATTAGGCTGAGGCGTAGCGTACTCAACCCACGAATCATCAGCACCAAGGTTCTTGTTCACGAAAATAGCAGACTGGCTTCCAGCGCTGACGATGATGCTGCCGTTGGCGCCGCCCACCTTGCTCCAAACGACGGAGGGGGAGCTAACGGGGCGGGTTCCCTTGTCGGAAACGAGAGAGTGGCCCGGTGCGCTGAGGATGTTGAGGGGATCAGATGATAGGCGGTAGTGGACACGGCAGCCGTCGGTACCGCAGACTTCGTAAACGTAGATGTACTGGCCGTTGGGCAGGAGTGCGAGCTGGGGCATTCCAGGTCGGGCAGAATAGTTGTTGTCGTCGACAACATCGTTGACAAGCTCGGACCACGAGAGGAGGTCCTTGGTGGTCTGGTGGACGAGCTTCTGACCATACTTGGGGTCTCGCTGGTCGGAGTAATAGCAGACGAGCTCATCCTTGTACACCCTGGAAAATTGTTAGCAACTGTAATTGAGGATGAGAAGGGCACATACATCATGTAGGGCTCCCACACTGGGGTGAGTCCATTGTTAGGTCGAGCCTCGCCTCCCTCGGCGATAGAGCTCACAAACTTCCACGTCTTGCCACCATCAGTGCTGACGTAGACATCAATCTTGGTCTTGCTAAGATCCGTAGGGATACTGTTGCCAGAGCCAATAATTGTGCCCTTGGGAAAATTTCCAATGGCTCGAGGCAGCTCGTACAGGTCAGGCTGGTATCTCAAGCCCCAACCATTAACCTGATCCTCAATCTTTCCAATCTCAGTCCAGCTAACACCTCCGTCGGTGGACTTGAAGATGGGGAAGTAGACCAGAGGTGGCTCGGGAGAGTAGTTCTCCCATGTTGACAGAAGTGATCCGTCAGAGAGCTCAATGGCACGGGCGTAGAGAACACGGGGATCCGTCCAGCCAGCATTGGAAGGAGGTGAAAATATGACATTGTTGGAAAAGGTTGAGGTCGGAAGCGTGCGCTTCACAAGAGTAGGCGGCGCATTGTCAAGGGAGTTTGGGGCAGCAACCGGGGCAGCGAAAACAGCAGGGAGGCTGAGGAGGCCTCCCAAGAACAGGGACTTGACGAGCATCTTGAAAGAGGGACTCAACGATGATGTTGTGTGTCCTGAATTGTTGATGTCTATGCTCAGTTGTACTACTTATAGTAAACGGAGATGTTATTGTCTGACCTCGGCAGGTTAATAACACGAGAAACCTCGTGATGCCATACCCCTGACACCTCCGCATCTACCTTCTACCGACGCAACCACGGAGCTTAATCCCTCTAGCGCCAACACGCCAATGGTGCGGTAAATAAAATGACGTTGACTTCCCAGTTCCGCATTTCCGCATTGAGCTGCAACCCCCTCTTCTTCTGGAAAACTCCCCCGGGAAAACAGGTGATATCCTGGTAAACCTTCTGTAGTAGTGCGGGGCCCCGCGTGATGCGGAGAATGGAGTTGAAAACAAGCGCTCCAATCAGTTTTGGGAATGGGCTATGGAAACTTTGGGAGCTTGGCTGTGAGTGGTCGGATAGAGGGGTTCATAGGGATCGGCGTCAGTCGATATCAACAAGGTTAGAGGGATATAGAGCGGAATAGTTACTCGAATGGTGAATAGCTTCATCCGCACCACTCGGGGAAACAGGAGCCGAAGTTGACATGGTCAGATTGTTAACCCCGCCAATGTCGGCGAAGGAAGGAGTTGGTTGAAAACCTGTTGTTGGCTATATATCCGTAAGCCACCTCCGCAATTACTATGACTAGATAGGCCAGGGACTCTTTAGCATCCCCAAGCTTCTAAAGATGAAGTTCATTACCAATCTTGCACTTTGGTGCTCCGTTTACACGGTTGGAGTTCAAGCCTTCCAGAATCCTATTCGAAGGCCTGGGCCTGATCCCTCTGTGGTATATGCGGATGGATACTATCACCTGTACGTGTTATTCTTCTCTGGCGATAGGGCGCATCAAAAAGCAAGGCTTTGCAAGGTTTAAAATATTAATAATTGCTAGAACATACACGACGTATAGCCGCATTGATATCACAAAAGCAGCCAAGCTTGGAGATCTCATCAACGGAGAAACAAAGACGATATGGACCGACACCAACAGAACCCGCAGCGCAAACATGTGGGCACCAGAGATTCACAAAATCGATGATATCTGGTACATGTTCTACTCCAGCTGTGACGCATCTCTACCATGCTGCGACAGCTGCCAAACTCGAGTTCTCAAAGGTTGCGATGCTGCAGGTCCATCAGACTGCGAGTACGAGCACCTGGCGGATCTTGTTCCCCCTAAGGGCAAGCAGGGCCAGGCAGATGGCAACTTTGCTTTTAGCATTGATGGAACTTACTTGGAGATCCCTGGCAAGGGGCGTTTCCATGTGTTGAGCATAATTAACAAGGATCTTCTGCAATCTATTGCCATTACTCGGCTTGATACTGAGAATTGGACTGTTGACGGATGGCATGTCATTTCTGTCCCGGATCAGCCTTGGGAGATGAACACGACCAACTCGAACCCTAACTCTATCACTGCTGTGAACGAAGCTCCTCATGTGAGTTATTCATGGTTCAGGATGATGAGAGAAATTTGTGCTGACAAAACAGCCTCTTTACCACGATGGAGAAATCTGGCTTTCTTACTCTGGATCTTACTGCGGGACGCCTAACTATGCCCTTGGACTCTTGCATTATAACGGCGGAGACCCCTTGGAGGCTTCATCATGGGACAAGATTGGCCCTGTGTTCTCTCAAGCCAACGGAAACTATGGCACTGGGCATAACTGCTTCTTTACTTCCCCAGATGGAAGCCAAATCTGGGTTAGTTCTCCGAGTCTCAAAAGTCTCTTGTTCCAACTAACAGCGAGACAGAATGCCTTCCACGCCACCAGCAACTCGCGAGGTTCCTGCGGTGGGGACAGATATGCCCTTGCTCAGTTGGTAACTTTCAAGCCTGGCCAGACACCAGAGTTTGGTGTGCCGCAGCCCCTGTCTGCTGTGTTGGATCCTCCCAGTGGAGAATAGTTAGATCTATGATTCGCTAGGAAATATATGTTTAGCTGTCGAAAGCCATTATTGAGACACTCTGTGTACATATTGATTGTCTCTCAGTGAATAAAAGTACAAAGAAACGTTTTTCTAAAACTGTCTGCAGCATTCTGCAAGCTTTATTTGACTTTAACTCTCTCCGTTGTTGGTAAATTGGGTTTGCGGATCAAAGTTTGCCGCTGGTGATAATATGCATGCTACATGTGGTGATTCATCTTCGTTTGTTTACTTTTCCTCAACACAAACAACCACGCGTTCGAACCTATCTTGCTGAATCACTGCCATTACACTTCGCCTTCATGCAACTCCGAGAATCTCTTCGAAGCAGCACAAACAAATAGACCACACACAAACAAGCATCATTTACATTACCAGAAGAAATGAACAACCAATCAACACCAAGGCCGCTCTTCGTTTACGGCACACTAAGGGCCTTGCCTCTTCTTGCCTGGACATTGACTGGTGATGCATCCAACATCAATACCGTCGCCCCTCTTGCTCGCCCAGCCAAAGTCCACGGCTACGCACGATACACTATAAAGAATCACGACTATCCCGCTATTATCAAGCACACGGATGAAACCTCGACAGTGGACGGATACCTACTTACACTGCAAACAACATCCCAACGCAAGAAGCTGGACGACTTTGAGGGCGAGACCTACAGGGTCACAGCCGTGGCGGTGGAGCTGGAGGATGGGAGTATAGTTGATGCTGATATGTATGTTTGGGATGGGGATATGGAAGATGTCTCGACAGAGCCTTGGGAACTAGACACTTTCGTGAAGGAACGATTGGAGGATTGGATCGATCTTTTCGAAGGAATGGAGATGGTTGGGGGGGACTCAGACGCCTAGATCACGCGTTCGACAGTTTCAAGGGAAAATGTCATTTTTATTCAACTACTACTTAACCCAAGGACCTTCATCGTGTTCTAGAAACCTCATGGAATGAAATGGGGATTGAATCGCTTTGTAAAGGACTCAAGTGCCAACAGGTCCTTCTTCGAAACACTTGGCCGGATCCTCTGGAGGGCCTTAGCAAAATGCGTAACCCCAAGACGCATCTTGCCAGGCTCATCCGAAGAGCCATCTGCACAGCGCTTCTTACTGGTCTCAATGGCCCAGATGAGTGCCGCCTCTGCACAAAGACTGCGCAGGTCAGACCCCGAGTAACCCTCTGTTTCCCGACCCAAACTGTCAATGTTAACCAAGGGTTCCAACTCTTCGCCTTCAAGGAGTACACCTAGTATTTCCGAACGCGATTTCGTATCAGGAAGACCGATTGGAATTTTCTGCGGCAGTCGACGCAGAAACGCGTTGTCCAGAGAATCGGGACGATTGGTAGCGACAATAACGCACGGCGCCCTATCATTCTGCGCCAATCCGTCCATCTGTGTGAGAAATTGCGTTACTGTACTCCTCTCCCAAGTTCTCCTGGCCATGCAGCGATCGTAAAACAAAGAGTCCACTTCGTCAATGAAGAGGATGCAGGGATACAGCTTGGAGGCTAAGGTGAATGCTGCCTTGATATTCTTCTCAACCTCGCCAACATACTTGGATAGTAAACTGGCGCCATCAACGCAAAGCATAGAAGCCCCAGACTCTTTCGCGATCGACCGTGTAAGATGCGTCTTTCCAGTTCCAGGAGGCCCGTATAGGAGTATCCCCTTGATACGAGCCTGGCTGAGCAGTGAGGTGGAAGACGTCGAGGGCGCAAGATATGCTGAGGATACTAGATGCAAGACGGTTTCTTTGAGCTCAGTATCGATGATGACTTGTGAATAACTCGAATGGATCTCGTCTTGCAGCCACCAAGGTTAGAAATGAAGCGTACCAGGCTGAGGAACTTTGCCTTGGCTTTCAACTTACCCGGGTTGATGACGCAATCCACCAGATTCTGCTCGGCCGAGTTACACTCTTGGCGAAGGGATGCCAACTTGTCCTTCCAGGCCTGTCTTTGAGCCTCGACTGAATCCTCTTCGTCAATCACCCCTCCAACGTCTTCCTCATCCCGAGGCACTGGTTCGATCTTCTTGGCTGGCTTCTCATGCTTGTGAAGACCCAATCTCCACAGCACGAGCAGGATATCAGCCGCATCCAATTTCTCTTTCTCATAGGAGCGACCTTTCAGCTGTAGGAAGGCTTGATAAATATTCTCCCAGCTCCATTGCCCATTGCCAAAGCATTTCCCAGGCTCTTTGCATACCAGCTGCTTCCAGTCCGCGTGTGGATGAAGAAGTTCAGGATCAAACACATGAGACATACTCTGCCTCAAGATCCGCTTCAGTCTTCGGATGTTTACTGAGGCCATGTAATCGGGGTGCCGGCAGCGATCCTCCCTGTCGATGTTGAGCGGGCTTATCTCGTGAAGGGAAGATGGGGTCGCGCAAGTGTGATTATAAACAAGCTTCCACTGGAGTCTATCCCCGTTCATACACTGGTCGCAAGAGCAGTCGACCCGGTTGGGCTCTGGGACGGTCATGACAACAGCGATGGTCTGGCCTTTTTCTCGTCGTTGTTGGATGGCATCACATAGGCGGCCCAGAAAGCGATGCCCGTATTGCTGGCTCAACATGGTCGACGCTTCGCGGACGTGGATTAAGACTGGGTCAGTTGAGTCAGGTTGATCATTTCGTGGTGTTTCGGTTGAGTCTCCGTCTTTCGTGGTGTCCACGGCCTGGTTATTTAAAATAGCGTCAAGGATCGTCGAGTAGCCCCTTTGCGTTTTCTCCCAGGCTTCTTTCTTGACGTCGGTGTCAGTCTCGGAAGATGACGAGAACCACTGCTTGGCCATGCCAAGATCCCAATCCTTTTTCTTGTCCTTTTTCTTATCAGGCTTGCTCTTCGAAGGATCAGTGGGAGTTTGGAGACCAAACTCAAGCCCCAAGTCTTCAAGATCTTCGAAACCATATGATATCAGGGATGTGCCGAGCTCTTTTGCCAGGGCCTTGACGAGTTCGTCGAGAAAGTCAATAGAGACGGCTATTTGTCGAGTCTCGAAGATGACAAAGGACTGTTTTGAGTCTAGTCGACCTTCGGAGTCTCGCGCCAAAGCGGATGCCAGGATGTCGCGGAACATGGAGAAGGTCTCAGAGGATATCTGGCTTTTCGTAGGGCCTGGGGGTTGTCCTTCGGCTTTGTAGTTGCCAGCTTCATTTCTAGCCTTGATAGCTTTCGCTTCTTCGGCGTCGACGACCTCGATTTTCGGATCTAGCTTGTCGAGGTCTTCTTTCAAGGTGATGTTATGGTTGAGGAACCACTCTGGGAGTTGGAGGTTGTCGCTCATGGTGAAGATTGGTCACTGATGAGAATAGAATGAGACTGTCAACAATGGGAAAATGGCGCGACGGGGGATAGTATATAAAAGAAAAACAAGAAGTATGCTTATTAAAAGAATCCTGGGAGCAATGAGTTATTGCGGGTCTGCTGATGGATGCCTAGCTGGCTGCCTGGTTTGTTTTCACGATCTTAGCCTTGATTGGCTGGCCGTTTATTGATATGCATCTCCCAAACTAAAACATGCGAATTTTATGCCGGTGAAAAGTCGGTAAGCTTTATTCACAGCCTAATGATATGCAGGCTACTATGCATTCTTAATTCAGTTTCTTCTTTGCGTGTTGATTGTGTTTGTTGTTGCATGAAACTCGGCCCAAAGGACCGTGATGGGTACTCAGAAACAATAAACAAATGCTCCAAGACTCTATCAAATCTCTGTTCGGTAGCCTAAAGAACACCTACGAGTTCTCCAAGTCCTTCTCTAGTAGAGCTACCACACCTGAGTATACCTCTTGACAAAAGTCCTCACTCCCGGCACAATGATTATTGTTATGTAACTCTCCTCCCAGGCACCGTGTGACGGCAGTTCCATAGTTAGAGCTGGCCATCCGAATCTCATCCAAAAGCTTCTGGGCGGTGGCCCAGTCGATGAGAGGGCTGGATTCCTCTCGGGTCCTGAATGATGCCAGAGTTCTTCCCAGGATGAGCTCAATCAAGAGCACCCCCAAAGACCACAAAGCTGGATTACAGAATGGCGGTGAAGTCTCTTTCCCCTTCCCAGCGCTTGTACTGCTCTTTCTTAGAAGAAAAGGCCTGGAGTAGATGGGGTAGTTTCGCTTTTTGAGGAAGAAGATATCGCTACTGGTGAGTGCATTTGGCAACCATGGATTGCCATGGAGCTGCAGAAGACCCGACGATGCCACCACGGCGAGGTATAAACGGTCGCGATAAGGCAAGTGAATCGAGTTGTCCTTTTGTTCAAGGATCTCCCTTAATGATATAACGGAGTGACAGGGTGTGCCTTGGTATTCTGAGAACCGAACGGGAGAAAGGGAATACTCCTTCACTCCAAGGGCAAAGTTGTCGAGAATCGTTCCATATGAGCCGATGCCGGTTTGTTTGCCGCCAACCTTGATTCTCTGACAGAGGCTGAGATGCCCCATTGCCGGCAACCCTATGCCTGGCGATGCACACGGCACGGACATGCTCAGGTTCATGGCCGCCATGCTGCTCTGCGTCTGGACGAGAAGGGTCGTGGAGGAGGATCCTCCTGATGGGCCGGAAAATCGAACACTCTTCTTCCCCTGGCGTCTGCTCGGAGGAGCCGAAGAAACAGGCAACCCAGCTGAGAATGTCGCCCTCGCAGCTACCACGTTTGGTTTGGCCCAGATTTCTTCCCAAATTATAGCGTTTTGGGGGTCCTCAGTGTAGGAAAAGGCGATTTTGAATGTGGTGGAGTTCACTATCCTGTCCTCGTCATCCGCCAGAAATACCTCAGCCGTTCGGTTTTCCAGTCCAAGGCCAATGCTGTGTGCGCAAGCACAGTTCAGGCTAGATCCCAAAGCACGATAGAGACTCTCCGACATGGATCGAAGAAAGACAAAGAGTTTCCCGCGAGACCGTCCTCTCCTCGCGGGCTCGAGCTCCATGTTCCGATCCGTGAGGTTCTCAAGATTGGAGATGCTTTCTTTGATCTCATTAAGGAGATCGGCGTATTGTGAGCGGCTCAGTATAAACACAGCTCGCTTCAACCCTGAAACCATGCCATCTTTTTGAGAATCGATCCGTCTAGCCATCTCGTCAATCGTCGTCTTGAGATGAGTAATCGTAGCCTTAAAACTCTTGAAGCCCTTGCCAAGGCGGTCCTGGATCTTGCGCAGGGTTTCTTCTTCTTCCCAAAGGTCTCCCATGGGGTTACTTGTCATGGCTTCGATTTTAGAAGGAGGAACAAGGCCGACGAGGAGCTTCTCGCACAAATTCTCCAACTTTATTCTCTCTGTCTCCAGATTGCGGATCAGGCTCTGCAGCTCGCGCTTGTATTTACGAAATCTCTGCAGCGCTGAAAGGCCTGCGCCGTAGTTTTCGAGGGTGGAAATGACGAGGGGTATTGACCCGAGCACTATGCCCGCGATTTCGAACCCAGACATGATGGAGAGTGTGTCGAAGATGGTCTTGGGTGTTGGAAAGAAAGGTGAGATGAGGTGTCTCAAAATGAGGCTGGACGTATCAGGCCTCAGTTCGAGCGGGGAAATCTGCACCTTCGGATCAACACGTAAGCAGGTGACCTATTTTGGTAGAGGGGAAGCCTCGTTGTGTCTTCATAGCCGCCCAGAGCAGAATGTTCTACCAGGCTATCTGGAGATCCCTTACTCCGTCCACCAACATTCCATCATGGAGGAAAGCATCGCGAGTCACGTTACACGCTGTCTTGGCCTCTTCAGTGACGCCGTGGGCGCTTCAGAAACAAGCGTCCTAGGTCCCTCAACATCATTCAACCGAAGTGTCAGAGACGAGCAGACCAGGTTCAAAGTCTGGTCTGGCAACATAGGAGCGCATCGCACGGGAATGAGCTCACTCGACCATCGTCTCCGAGACTCTTCGAATATTCGCAACCAGGTCGTGAACCTCCTTCTCGATCTTTACGGGCTCCTCGAAGACGCAATCGCTATCATCACTGGGGAGGAACCCGCTTGGGATCAGATCAGTAGTGATGGGGGTGTTTTCTTGGATCAAGATGATTATGACAGTGGCTTTCCCGACACAGAGTTCGAGCAGATTTCCATGGACGTTGCAGACGTCGTCAACTGTCTTCTTCGGCTGAGTGTGGCCATTCGAAATCCCGCACCTCACGACCGCTTTGTCGAATCGCATGCGACAGACACGTCCCACTACGAGCCATTCGACATAGAACATGTCTACTCAAAGTTCAAATCAATTGATCCAGGTCTTGCAGAAAGACTGGGCAAGGCTATAAGTCGACGACGCCAATTCTTCAAGTACAGAGAGACCCATCGCATGAAACTATCACATGGCCTTGACTATCACTACCTTGGAGATGCAGAGACTATTGCATCGTCACTACCGGAGCACTTGAAGGATAAGATAATAGCCGGTCAGATTTCCCAATTGCCAGTCATTGAAGACAACTATTCCGACGCTGGAGTCTCTCAAACTTCGTATGCAACGTCTGCGGCAGATACTGAGCAACGCCGTGTTCCCCCACTGCCGATAGAAGCCTCAAAAGGTCCCTTTGAGTGTCCTTTCTGCTTCATGATCATTGCTGTAACAGATAGACTTTCCTGGAAGTAAGTCGACAGGGCAGCTCTGGGCTAGGTATTTTAAGCTAACTGACTGCAGGAAGCATGTCTATGGAGATCTCCGGCCATACGTGTGTCTGTACAAAGACTGCATGACACCAGAAAAGGAATTTTCCCGACGGCATCAATGGATGGACCATGTGAAGCAAAATCACTGGAAGGTGTACCCATGTCCATTTTCCTGCCACCTAACCTTTCCTTCGAACTCAGAGTGCACGAGGCATGTTTCTGAAAGCCACGCAGGAGCAGGCACACCACAGGAACTAGCTGCTATGATAAGTCTCTGCGAGCAACCTTTGGACATGCGGTCCGGGATTTCTTGTCCCATCTGTGGCGTGAACCTGAGCTCTCATCGACAATATCAGAGCCATGTCGGCCGACACCAGGAACAGCTAGCTCTTTTTGCTTTACCTAACCTAGAACCAAACAACGAATCTGATCCTTACGATGACGAAACTTCGGATGCCGAGTCTATTGAGAATAAGTACGTACCAATAGAAGAGCCACCTTCGCAGTCATCAGCTCGAGAGATCTTAGATGATGTCAAGATTAATAATTATAGTAGGCGGAACGAGTATTTTATACCCCGCGATGGTATTGATCGACAGGTTATCGCGGCTGATATCTGTTACTACCTGGGAAGCGAGGCTCGCGTGCAGCCAGGCCATTACGAAGTGAGTTTCAGTGGAAACAACCGGTCCTGCCCTCTAGTGACCAAATACGCCCAAACCTTAGTACTTTCATCAGAATACACAACTAATCCTTGCCCTGCTCCAATTCACTAGGATCCACAGACAGGCCAGGTTGCACAAGGGTTCTTCATCAGGGCCGACCGAAATCTGACATCGGTAAGAGACAAATACTTATCATCGATAGACTTGGAATAAATCATCTGATCAAGTCTTTAGGCCATGATTCAAGAGTTGAAGGCGACTTCTGCTACGTGGGATTCAGAACGACGCGCGCCAGAGCGGCCTGTTTATAATCCAGGTATTCATATACCACAACACTGTAACTTTATATCCTATGAGAGATTCATCTGACTCGCTGATAGACTATTCTCGGTCTAATACATATAAGTTGCTCCAGCGCCAGCGCAATGACTCGAACGAGGCTTACTCCCGAGTCGGTTCCGATGGCACCCCCTTCAGCCCCCCTAAATTCTCCCAGGACGACCAGTACTCTCCGGAACATGAAAGCGCAGGCGGGTACTCTCCGGGTTCTGTTTACGATGATGACGGCCCCGAGGTTCCTGCCACCCGAACCGAGTCGTTTGTCCGAGATCATGGTGATAAAGTGGCATCATCCAGGTCTTCGCAGACCCGCCGAGACAAGCTGAAGAAGAAGAAGCAGATGGCTAGAACCGCTATTGAAGAGTTCGACGCTGCCTACCGCTCAGCTTCGTAACAATCTTGGAGAGGGAGGGCAGGGGATGTGGCAAAGGATGTACCCTAGCTTGCTTGCATTATCTGTAGAAAGGTGTTTTTAACTTTTGCCGGAGATGGCTTAGTGGCAGGGAGCTATTAGCCATGTCGCGGAACAAAGATAACATCCAGAGGGAGTGGTTTTATTCGTATGTATACGGAGAAACTTTGGTCGCCGTAGGAATAAAAACGGTTCTCATTGTACTACGATATCATTACATCATATGTCCATATGCCACATGAACTGCACATCTTCTACGACGCTGATGGTAGACTGGCCTCTAAACTTGACCATCATTACACCAACCGGTGATAGGATCATCTTACCAACTAACATTCCTCATTTACCCCTGTCCCTAGGTTCTCCTCGCCTAACCGAAGACGAGACAACGGGAATGATCGCCACACGCGGCAGATGAAGCACATCCACCTAAACGAGGGAATTACCGGGACGTAATATCTACGAGCGGTCAATCATTATTCACAGACTTGGCGCAACCCTCTGGCGTCTCCCCACGACCATCAATCAACCCGCTCTAGACCTTCGTGCTTGAGCGGAAAGCCAGGATTGGTCCAAACCCTGACCGTGTGAGTGGAACCACGTGCGTTGTAGCTCGGCTTTAATACGACCACCAACGCTAGTTCAACGACACCAACGGTACACATGATCAAAGATAGCCCGTACATGAAGGAAGCCATATCTTGAATTTTCGCTTTTCTCGTTTTCCTGTTTTCCTGTTTTCTTTGCGGCTTTTCATTCTTTTCCTTGACGTCGCGGTATTGTGCTCCTCTGTTTACGCTGCAAATTAGCATGAAAGTCGCCGACATGTTATGTGGCAGAAGCCACGAGAACGACACAGAATACCAGCCACTTCGGGCATCGAGCCCTGATCCGTGGCAAGCAGATGCTGAACCGACAAGAAGAAAACCCCGTCTCTCAGGCGTTCGAAAAGTGTGGAAGAATTTGGGGTGGACGGTCGTGATAGTTACGGGCTTGGTCGGGTGAGTCTAGTGTTCCCCCTCACTTACTCGGCACCTGACATCTTCTGTAGCGTGACTTTTTCTCTTGTGGTTTTTGGCATCGAGCGCTATTTTGTCCATGCCTATGAGTCTTCAGGTCTTTCGCTAGCCGATCCTTTCGAGGACACGGAAAATGCGACAGAGAGCGTCACGCGTTGGGTTAAGCGACTGTCCCCTCACGTATCTCCCGCCATGGTTCACTCCCACAACGACTACTTGCGACCTCGACCATTGTTCTCGGCTCTATCAGTGGGGTGTGTGAGTGTTGAGGCAGATGTTTGGCGCAACAGGGAGGGAAACGAACTTTTGGTCGGCCACCACTGGTGGGATTTGACACCGAAACGGACCCTCCGCTCTCTTTACATCGACCCTCTTTTGCAAATACTGGACTCGATGAATGCTGCGCCTTTTGGGGACATCCGGGGGTCACACGATCGCCCCGCCGGTGTCTTCGCAAACGACCCAAATAGGACACTGATCCTGTTCATTGACGTCAAGGATGACCCTGCAACAACCTGGCCCTTAGTCCTCGAGCAACTACAACCTCTTCGAGAACGAAACTACTTGTCCCGACACCGGAAGACCTCCTCGTCTGCGACGAATCAGACCTTTCAGTATGGTCCTCTCACTGTCGTGGGAACCGGGAACATTGTCAAGCGCCGCGACGTGAATATCGGCTCTGACCCTGAACGATGGCGCCGCTATCACGACGTCTTTCTCGACGCCTCTCTCGATCTTCTTGACCATCCTGGATATTGCGAGAAGAACGACACTTATTGTTTGGACGTCCAAGAAAACGAGTTTTACACCGCTTCAGTCTCTCTGTGGAGAGCCATCGGAACCCTCATGTTCGGTTTCAGCAGCTCTCAACTCAAAACGGTGCGAAGTCAAATACAAACTGCCAAGCGACTGAATCTCAAGTCGCGGTACTGGGAGTTACCTGGCTGGCCAATTTCATACCGCAACTATGTCTGGAAGATACTCGCCCGGGAAGGCATTGACCTGCTGAATGCCGATGATATTGTTAGTGCGGCGACTCAACACTGGAGTTCAAATGCTGTGAATGAGACGGTCTGGATGTGTGGTGTTGGCTCATTTTTGGCTGGCTTTTCCATTACTCTGATTTTGCTTGGGAGGAGAATGATTTGGCGCGAGTTGTCATTGAGATAGATTGAGCTTTGGACCATATATACCCCTAGAGTAACTAGCTACGCGTTAAAGATACCAACTATACCCTATAAAGCTGTTTTTGTTACCAGTATAGAAAAGTTCCGGGGATTTAAGACGCACTGCACCCGAAGCGGCTTTGGCGTTTATGCTAAATGCTGTGCTAACGATGACCACGTAAAGATTCTTTAATTTTGTTGATATTACGTAAAATATACTAGTTTAAGTCTTGAGTGAAGTCTTTGTGATAAAGTGTAGCAACTAAGCGATTTGTATATGCATTGATAGTAGCTCAAAGTCAGGGCTTAATATCCATGCATTTAACATATCCTGTCTGATTTGCTAGGTGATAACCAGGCAACAAAGCTATCTACTATAAGTAGTAAATTTGATTCTCGTTTATCTAGTCTATAAAGACCTTCGTTCTTCCCATGGATCAGGTACATGAAAATAAAATCTCCTACAGCTCCAAATCCAGGCCTGAATGTGACATTTGGCAGCTCATACCCTGGACCACATTAGATTTTCCGTTTCAGCAAATTGAAAAAGCCTGGTGGGTCAAGAAACCCTTATCGCGACTCACTGGTTGGCTAGAAGCATCCATTCTAAAGCCGCTGCTGCGAAGCGAGTGCCTCTTTGCAAGATAGCGAATCAAGGGCTCTAAATCAGAAGCTAGCAAGGGTCTATAGACCCACCAGGTTTCAATATGCTGATTCGGTGCTGTAGATTAGGCAGATCGATATATGACGAGGCCACGGTATAACTTATTATAGATAAATAAAAGATACCTAATTAGGTATATTATACCCCGGTAAAGGTACTTTTTAAAGGGTATATATATTAGCTATAAGGTTTAAAAAATTAAAATTTATATAATAAATTAAGCGAAGCTTATTAATAA